>PVIU01004370.1:98090-128314 GCA_004026605.1 Ondatra zibethicus | reverse complement strand
AGGGGACCGGGAGAAGGGGAAGAAAGGTAAAAATTTTATTTCTTTAATTATGTTTTTGAATGGAAAAAAATAAAACAAAACAATGTATGAAAAAAAAGAAAAAAAAACAAGAAAGTGTTTTTCAGATCTAGCAGTTTTCTGGTGAAGTCCTTAGGGTGGCTTAATTATAGGATCATACCATTTATGAATAGAGATACTTTAATTTTTCCCTTTTCTTTTTTTAAAGGGGAGGAGGAATTGCTATGGGACAATGGTTTTACCCTGTAAACATTTGTTTCTTGTTTATTTTTTTTTAAGATTTATTTATTTATTATGTACACAGTGTTCAGCCTCCATGTATGCCTGCAGGCCAGAAGAGGGCACCAGATCTCATTACAGATGGTTGTGAGCCACCATGTGGGTGCTGGGTATTGAACCCCGGGTCTTCTGGAAGGGCAGTCAGTGCTCTTAACCTCTGAGCCATCTCTTCAGCCCACCCTTTTCTTTTTATATTACTTTTATTTCTTTCTTCTATTTTATTGCTTTGGTTAAGAATTTATAGTATTAGCCTTAGCCGAGCAGCACACACCTTTAATCCCAGCACTCGGGAGGCAGAGGCAGGCAGATCTCTGTGAGTTTGAGGCCAGCCTGGTCTACAGAGTGAGTTCCAGGACAGTCTCCAAAGCTACAGAGAAACCTTGTCTCACAAAACCGAGAGAGAGAGAGCGGAGAGAGACAGGGAGGAAGGGATGGAGGGAGGGAGGGAGGGAGAACTTCAAGAACTAAAGAGAATAAGAGAAGAGAAATGGTATACTTGTCATGTTTCAGAAGAAATACTTCTGGCTTCCTCCCATTTAGTATAACATTAGCTGTAGATGGAATCTATAGCATTTTTATTCAAACACCATATGGAAGTTGGTTTCTTCTCTTGACTTTTAAATGAGACCACTTATGAGTAAGACTTCTCAAAGTCTTACTTTTGCCATATTACAAAGCCTCCGACACATTGTATTTACACTTTCAATTAATTCTAGAAAAATTTTAATTTCCTCTCTAATTTTATCAAAAACCCACTAGTTATTTAAGAGTGTATTGAACAATCTCCATTTTCTGGTATTATTTTATGTTTTCCTCTTGTTATCAACTTTTAATGTTTTACTCCATCATAACCTGGTGAGATAAAGTAAATTGTTTTAACTCTTTATATTTGTTAAGTGCTTATTTATTTAGTTAGTTTTGTTTTTCAAGACAGGGTATTTTTGGTGCCTGTCCTGGAACTCTTGTAGCCCAAGCTGGCCTCGAACTCACAGAGATTCCCCCTGCCTCTGTCTGCCTCCTGGGTGCTGGGCTTAAAGGATTGTGCCACCACCGCCCACTTGTTAAGTGTTTCTTAATAGCTTAAAATGTGATTTATTTTAGAAGAGAGAGTGCCATGGGCTCCTGAGAAGAATCTTTATTCTGCAGCTGTAGCCGAAATGTCCTGTGAATGTCTCTTTAGTCCATTTGGTCTGTGGTACAGATTAATTTATAAGTTTCTTTATTGATTTGTAGTTTGGATAATCCATTGGTTGCTGGATGTGGGGACTTGGGGGCATATGCTATTATAATATCAGGATATATCTAACTTTGGTGGAGTTTTTTTGTTGGTTTTTTGTTTGTTTGTTTGGTTGGTTGGTTTTTCAACACAGAGTTTCTCTGTCCTGTAATTACCTCTTGTAGACCAGGCTGGCCTCAAACTCACAGAAATCTGCCTGCCTCTGCCTCCCAAATGCTGAAATTAAAGGCATGTGCCACCAACACCTGGCTATTTAATAAATATATATTTTCTTAATAGGATTAACACCAACTTTATCTCTTCAAAATAACTTTCAGTTTGTGTCTATTTCATCAGTTATCATAATTGCCATGATAGCTCACGATTTTGGCTTTCATTTACTTGATAAATTGACTTCTTTTTCTCTCTCAGTTTATACTATATATTTAAGCCATCTCTGCTGTCTTAGGTAGGGTTTCTATTGATGTACTGAAACACCATGACCAAAGCAAGTTGAAGAGAAAGCGGTTTATTTGGCTTACACTTCCATATTGCTGTTTATCATTGAAGGAAGTCAGGACAGGAACTCAAACAGGGCAGGATCCTGTAGGCAGGAGCTGATGCAGAGGCCATAGAGAGGTGCTACTTACTGGCTTGCTCCCCATGGCTTGCTCCGCCTGCTCTATAGAAACCAGGACCACCAGCCTAGGGATGGCACCACCCACAATGGCCTGGACCCTCCCCCATCAATCACTAATTAAGAAAATGCCTTACAGCCTGATATTATGGAGGCATTTTCTCAACAGACTATATAAGCGACTATAGTTTGTGTTGAATTGACATAAATCTAGCCAGCACAAATAACCTCTTGTCAACTATCAAGTTTGGCTCCAGCACAAGACAAAACCTTGGCCATTTCTGGAACACAGCTTCAGTGGGCTGACTCTGAGGAGGAACATCCCAGAAGATTGTACATCAATGATGCTGGATGGTCTTTTTCTAGCTGTTACTAATTTCTCAGCTCCCGCTAACCAGCATCAACTGTCCCAGTGACATAAAGGTTTTACCTCAGTGTTGTTAGTCTCTTGTTGATCACAGATGACTCTTCAGTCCCAGCTGACCAGAATGGCAGAAGCTTAATTCGAAATAGCGAAGAGCCCCAAAAGAATCTTAAACTTTCTTCTGAAACTTCACAAGCCAGGTCTCTGTCTTCTGCTCTACCCTCAACAGTCCTATTTCCCAAACTCCACCTAACTCTCAGTACTCAAAGTCTTTTCTAGTCCAAAGTTCCAAAGTCTTTCCACATTTCTCCCAAAAACATGGTCAGATCTATCACAGCAATACCCCAAAACACTATTACCAACTTCTGGGTTATGTAAAACCCCTAATGCAAAGTAAATAATTACTATAATAAGTTTAGGGACTAATATCAAGATGTTTCTGTATGCTTAGTACCAGCACAACTCATTTTTGAATATTTTCAGTTCAAAGGTTGGTGTGGGACAATGGTCTGTATTCTGTCAACTATATTTTAAATAAACACTGATTGGCCAGTAGCCAGGCAGGAAGTATAGGTGGGACAACCAGACAGGAAGTACAGGCGTGTCAATGAGAACAGAAGAATTCTGGGAAGAGGGAAGCTCTTTCTGTAGTCCTGATCCTGACACAGAAGAAGCAAGATGTGCCTGCCTCACTGAATAAGGTACTGAGCCATGTGGCTAACATAGACAAGAATAATGGGCTAATGTAAGTTATAAGAGTTAATAAAAACCTGAACTAATGGGCCAATCAGTTTATAGTTAATGTAGACCTTTGCGTGATTTCTTTGGGACTTAATGACTGCGGGAACTGGGCAGGACAGAAAATCTCAGACAACAATTGGTGGTTGACAAAGAACCTACATTACCTATTTGTACCTAACTTTCCCCCACCCTGTTTGACGTTTATAGAATGGCACGAAAATGCTTATGATGCTTCTCATGACTATTTTCCTTCCAGTTAAACCAAGTGGTGCCCAAAGGCCACCAAATTTCTAATTGGCTGACATAGTCATACAAAGAGCATTGCTGAGCTTTCTTCGTTCCTGTAGAACCAGATGTCCCAGAAGTAGCCATTTTGGCATATAAAACAAAGCTGTGACTCACTCCTTATGAAACTGCAAAAGCTATAAAAAATATCCAAAGCTATATGATCTTTGGATTCTGTTCCTTACCCTGGGAAATTATTGCAGAATTCCAACAGTCAGCCAGCCTTCTGGGAAAACAGCTCTTCCCATGACCGTGGGCTGCCAAAACTTTCCCCTAGATGTTTCTATCACAGTATTTGCCTTTTGTATTCGCTAGTCCCCAAGGTTCCTAAACTCCCAAACATTTTTACTGAAGAATCCTCTTAGCAGCTAGTCATTGCCCACTGCCACCATTAATGATTTGAACTCTTCTAGACTCTAAATGGACAGAAGCAGGCAGTGTGTTGCTGTCTATAGCAACACAATACGCGCCATGTTACTCTTTAAAGACAAGTAAGACAAGAGACAATGAGAAGAGGGAAGAGGAGTGTGGTTTGTCATTGGCTGGGAAACCATACACAAAGGAGTCTTGAGATGGTGGTTGCCTAACTAGCAAATACAAATCATGTTTGGTCATGGAGTGCCAGGTTATTTGACAACAGCCATAGAATCCCACCTTTGGTGGTAGTTCACTTGAAGAGTCTGTATTTTAATTGCTCTTGTAACCATGGCTACTCAGGTGTGTCTTTACAGATCCTCCTGATGTCAGTCTTAGACTGGACTGACATGTTGAGTTCAGCATGCTATGTGAATGAGCTCCTGTTTTCCTCAGAAGGAGGAGAAACATGGGTGATCAGAATCATTTCTATACTTGGAGTCCTGAAAGGTAAAAACTCACAATCTCTGGACCCCAATGCCAGTTGCAGCAACTTTTCAAGCAGGTTTTGAAAGGGAGCATAATTACCAGGTATTTCACCCAGAGAATTGCTATTGTAAACTAAAGATAATATCCCATATAATCACAAGTCACAGGAAGGTCCTTGTGAGATAACTGAGTTCCATCCCTGTTAATAAGTCAACACACTATGTACCACTTCAGAATCTCTCTCTCTCTCTCTTTCTCTCTCTCTGTCTGTCTCTCTCCTCTCCCTTTCTCAGCACTGAAAGGGCAGGAAGACCAACCCTAAGAATATGTGTGCAAAACATCAAGAAAGAGCTGGGGAGATGACTCAGTAGATAAATCTCTCTCTCTCTCTCTCTCTCTCTCTCTCTCTCTCTCTCTCTCTCTCTCTCTGGCTTTTCAAGACAGGGTTTCTCTGTTAGCTTTGGAGCCTGTCCTGGAACTCACTCTGTAGATCAGGCTGGTCTCGGTCTCACAGGGATTCGCCCGCCTCTGCCTCCTGAGTGCTGGGATTAAAGGCATGTGCCACTACTGCCTGGCTAGATAAATCTCTTGTTGTGCAAGCATGTGCATCAAAGTTTAGATCCCCAGAACCCACATAAAAGCTGGACAGGCATGACAACCCATGCCACCCCAGCAGGGAAGCAGACACATGGGGTTTCCAGGGCTAGCCAGCACTGGCGAGCTCTGGGCTCAGTGAAAGACCTTTACTAAATTAATGAAGCAGAAGGCTATCAAGAAAACCACTGAAGGTGAATTTCAGGCCTCTGCACACTTGTACACACACATTGACTCACACACATGTGAATATGCATACATACATATACATACCACACAAACACCAAAATATTTTCACGAGAACTTGGCCTTTTTACACACACTTGCAGAAATAAGGAGAGTGAAGTCATCTCGAAGCTTTATTCAAAAGAAAGAAAAATGTAAATTAGTGGAAATACATTCTGAGTAATAAGTCAGTCTATCTTTGGGGGGATGCTAAGGGAAAGATGAATTGGGGGTATCGTTGCTATTGGACATACGTGTGGGTCTCTGTTGTTTTTATGTGTTTTAGTCGGGGTTACTGTTGCTATGAGAAAACACCATGACCTAAAGCAGGCTGTACAGGGTGTACATGGTGGAGAGAAGCATAAGATCAAATTCACCCCTAGGCTAACTAGTCCAAACTGATTTCAAATGTGAAAACAAAGGGCTCACTCTCTAGCCCTGGCTGGCCTCGAACTCAGTGAGGCTGTTCCCGCAGTCTCCCGAGCGTTGGGATTACAGATGTGAGCCACAGTTTTGAGGTTCTTGGATAATTCTAAAGCCGCCGAGCTAAAGTAGGGAGCCCCATGGAGTGCTTGGACCTCCTGGAAGCAGGAGGCAGCAAGTTAGTCCAAATGTGGAGGACACAGCTTTTAATACCAGGGAAGACTGGTGCTCTCAGCTCCAGTTTGGAATGATATGGACAAGAAACCCTGGAGCCTGTTGCCTGCGTTTTTTGTTCATTGACACACAGCTCTGGCATTCAACCAGATAAAATGACCAGCGTCTTTTCTTTTTGTGAGGAGTGAACGGGGCATGGAACCCATTGATTACCACGATAACTGCAGATGTAGGCTACCTTACACTCTCAGTAAACAACCTTATGAGCAATTCACCTCATCCAACACAGAAAAGACAGTGAGCAACTTCCAGGTGATCCGGTGTTGTTTTTTTTTTTTTTTTTAAATACAGTTGAACTGTCTACTCTTTTTATTTATTTATTTATTATGTATAGTGTTCTGTCTGTCTGTATGCTTGCTGGCCAGAAGAGGGCACCAGATCTCATTACAGATAGCTTGAGCCACCATGTGGTTGCTGGGAATTGAACTCAGGACCTCAGGAAGAACAGTCAGTGCTGTTAACCTCTGAGTCATCTCTCCAGCCCCAACCCGGTGTTACTTTTAATCTTAGCATCGGATGCCAGAAAGGCAATTGTTTCTGAGCAGCCCGTAAAGAAGAGACGTCTAGACAGGCTCGGGTTGGCTGCCGGGCAGTCGCAGGACCTAAGAGTACCTCCTCAGGCCAGCCACCATTCACCAGCCGCTTTCCCTAACAAGGTAGCGCTTGGGATCAGCCCGGGATGACGCCATCCCGTAGTCCCACCCGCCCGGGGGCACGTACAGTCCTTCACCCAGTGAAGTCCTGGCGCAGACTCCTAGCCCTCACTTCCTCCTTGGCTTCATCCAGTTCGCTCCTGGGGGCGGGGCGAAGAACGGAGGGGGGGCAGTGTCGCGCCTGCGCGGAGAGGATTCGAGGGCCTGGGACTCAGAGCATTGGTCCGAGTGACTGGAGGCAAGATGCAGGTGAGTGTGGCGTGGTCGGGACCCCAAGGCGAGGGTCGTTTGGTTCGGTGGGCTCGCGCCAGACCTGGAAGCAGGTCTACACGAATTACCCAGTTCGGCAGGCTGTGGCGAGGCCGCGAGAGAAGCCTGCGCAGGCGCACTGCGAGAGGGTGGGTGTAGTCTCGCCAGAGTCGGGCTGGGTGCTCCTGCTCCGGTGTGTCCGGCCCCGCAAATCTCTGTCCTTTGGGGGGCCCTGGCCTTGGGGTCGTCCTCCTCCAGGTCTGATAAAGGCCTCGACTCTTCTCCCATCTAGAGCTGACTAACTAACGCTGGTGTTTTTATGGGGGGGGGGTGCTTCCAGATTTCCAGATCTGAGCACCGGAACCAACTTCTAGTGTTAATTTCTGAAATGAAGAAAATCAGAACCTCTGAGGGTTTTTGTTTGTTTGTTTTTTCTGTTTTGGTCTGGAATTTGCTGATAATATTTGACAAAAGTCCAAAGAAAGTGCTAGAAAACGCCACAGAAATAGCCTCTAAGAACAAAAATCTGTGACAGCCACAATTGTCACTGTCCAAAGCCCGGGCCCTTCTATGTCGCTATGTTTAACTGCAGAGTCTTGATGGAGGGTAGATGGGGCAAACAATCGTGGTCTCCCCGACTGGAGATTGGAAGAGGTGGCCATCTATACATTCAGCAAACAGGCCACAAGCCAGGTGTGGTAGGTACCCCTGGAAGGTGAGAAGAAAGTCCAGGAAGTGCTCTGGACTCTTCTGCATTGTCGATTCTTCTTCAGGTTCCTGCTTAAAAATGGCACTCTTCACCTTCTCTGACCACCTTCCTAAAAGGAAACGTCATCTTTCTTGTGCCCTTTCTTGTCATAAGCCACCTTTTTGGGGTGGCTTCTGCTGCGGCGGGTTCGTACGTTCCAGGGTAGGAGCATGAGGATTAGAATTATTGGGCAAAAGGAACATAGATATAGGAGAAACAGGGTAGCATCGAGAGGGACATCCAGTGACTACCAAAAGTCGCCAGTGTTTAATTTCCATTTGCTTAAATACCCCTGACCCCAAAAGGCAGAAGTAAGATAAAAACTGCATTGACATGATACAAGGAAATGAACAGACCAGTTGAAGGATTACGGGTACATTCTTAGTTAAATATTCTATTGCCAGAACAGGACAAGTAATGCTCACAGCCTAGTCCAAAACATTCTGTAGGCAAACCATTCCTTGGGTGGGATCCATAGTTATCTCCCTAAGGGAGTAGGAACCTAGACTTTTGTTTTCTTAGTACCTGAAATACCAGGTCTCTGTATTAGCCATACCTGTTATTTGAATGGTTGACAATAACCTTGAAGGAACAGAAGTCAGTTCCAACTCTCTGGACCTTTAGTCAAGATAGAATGGACCCATACCTATGGGCCCTGTCACTCTCAGCTAGATTGTGACCCAGAAGTGAGATTAGAGCCTGGTGGTCCCACAGCCTTTCCGTTGAGTTCATATAATGAACCAAGTTCTGAATCCTAATATCAGTGTTATGCCAGCCCATGCCAACCCAGAATAATGGGGCATCTGAGTTGCAGGTCTGAGACCACTTTGATCCTATTGAGTTTGGCATGGCAGTATCAGCTCCTAGTTCAAGTATCAGGCTTAGCCCTGCTTAGCGTCTCACATCAGAGGAGATCAGATAGGTTCAGGGTGGTATGGCCAGAGATGGCAGTGTCTTTCTCAGTGCCACACCTCACTACACTGGGGAGGCAAGAGTTGGCTCAGCTGAAGGGAAGTGCCTAGCATTTAGTGTTTAATAAACATAAGCCATCATGAGTCGGGGGACAGTCTGCTCTCCAGATTTATCCTTTAGACCCCTAAAGTATAGAGAAATCTGTCAGCCCAAGTCTACTACAGCCTCTCAAGACAGAAGCTCACGATGTCACAGTGTCTTTGCTTTGGGGCCTTTTCAATTTGCTGGTCACTCTGCCTGAAATGATGTTTTCTTGTTCCTCTTGTTGGGGTAGGGGAGCTCAGCTTCCCTTAAAGAGAAAGAAAGCCTCAGTGCTCACAGATAAAGGTAAAACTTCTTTAATTAGTGTGTAGCTGTAGCCTGTTGTTTAAAGAGGCCCAGCTTCAAGCAGAAATCTTTCATGCTTTCTATAGGGGTAGGCAGTGTCCTAGTCTTGTGGTCATCTCAGTGTGGTGTTTTCAATGAAGATAAAAATTTCAGGTTTTTGGTTAAGACAAGCAGATATTGGTGGTAGTCACTTCTCAAGGAAGGAGACCAGATAGATGTAAAGCCCTTTTAGAAGCAGGAAGGGGTTAGCAGGTTTACAACAACATAAGCTGTCTTAGAGTTACTACGGCTGTGATGAAATCCCATCGACAAAGAGCGACTTGGGGAGGAAAGGGTTTGTTTGGCTTGCACTTCCACGTCATAGTCCTTCACTAAAGGAAATCAGGGTGAGAACTCAAACAGGGCAGGAACCTGGAGGCAGGAGCTGATGCAGAGGCCATGGAGGGGCGCTGCTTACTGACTTGCTCCCCATGGCTTGCTCAGGCTTCTTTGTTAGAGAACCCACGACCACCAGCCCAGGGATGGTGCCACTCACAGTGAGCTGGTCCCTCCCCCATCAATCATTAGTTAAGAAAATGCCGTATACAGGCTTCTCTGCTTACAGCCCAGCCTTCTGGAGGCATCTTAGCAATTGAGGGTCCCTCCTGTCAGACAACTATAGCTCAAGTCAAGTTGATGTAAACATAGCCAGCACAGCCAAGTAGTTCAGTTTTAGTTCTGTTGCCTCAATTCAGAGAGTTTCTTATTTGCTTTCTTATTTCTATATAACCTAATATTTCCTAAGTAAGCTTGTTAATCACACTTCAGTCAAAGCTTGCTATTTTTTCTCTTTCACTCTGGCTGATTCCTCTTTATCCTCATGCAGTAATTAAATGTCCTTCCTCTCTGGAGACCATCTCTGTCTGCTCTGTGAAATCTGGACCTTTTAATTCTAGGCCAGTGGTTCTCAACCTTCTTAATTCTGTGACCCTTTAATACAGTTCCTTGTGTTGTGGTGACCCTCAATCATGACATTTTGTTGCTACTTTGTAACTATAATTTTGCTCCTGTTAAAAACCGTATTGTTAATATCTGATATGCAGGATATCTGCATATATGTGGGAACCCACAGGTTGAGAATCACTTCTCTAGGCTAACAACCTGTTTGTCATTGCCCTTGACACGGCTTAATAACAATATCTAGTTATCATGTGTGTGCGTGTTCTCAGCCTACCTCTTCCCCGTGACTGTAGTGGCTCCTGTGTGCATCCTGGCCACTAGCACATCCTTCTTAGTTGCTGCCCAACTCAGTAATTTACCTGCGGTACGTGACCCAAACCAACTTAGGGAGGAAAGGGTTTTGTTGTTGTTTTGTTTTTCTGTTTCTTTTCTATCTTACCACTCCCGTGTCACAGTTCATCATTGAAAGAAGTCAGGGCAGGAACTCAGACAGGAACCTTGAGGCAGGTTTGAGGAGCAGGGACCTTTGGAGGAATGTTGCTTACTGGCACGTTCCCCTTGGGTTGCTCAGTTTCCTTTCTTATATATTTCAGGACCTCCGGCCTGGGGGTGGCACTGCCCACAGTGGCCCGGGCCCTTTCACAGCTGTCATCAATCAAGAACATGCCCCCCCACCCCAGCTTGTCGACAGGCTAGACTGATGAGACTTTTGAGGTTCCCTCTTCTCATATGACTAGTTTGTTTCAAGTTGAAAAAAAAAACAAAAACAAAGCAAGAAGCCACTTAAACTTTATTGAAGGAATCATGTCCTGTGAGGTCTCAGAAAAGTTAGGGGGCATCTCGAGTCCTCAGCTTCCTGGGCCTCAGGACTAGGAGACTTCAGAGGCCACCCTACAACCCCACAGTCCAAGTCTGTCAAATGACCATATGGCTTTATGGTCAGATTCACTTTGGATAATATCATAGAAATTTATCATAGTTCTAAATAAAATTTGTTTAAATTATGAATGAAAATACTAAACAGAAAGTAGGTCAGAGCCTTGATTTCAGTGTTGACACCAATCTGCCCATCATTTCCTGAGTTATGCTCTAAAGCTGGCTCCTCCAGGAGACTACAGCGTGGTAGGAGATCTTTCGATGCTCTCAGGAGTAGGCCTCAGAGTAACTTAGCTTGAGTTCCTCCCTGTTCGCCACCTTTCCCGTTTGTCACCCCACGTTGTGACTTCTCTCCTGGACTTTGCCCTCACCATGTCCTGTGTTTACTGTTCTAGGACCCCAATGCAGACACCGAGTGGAATGACATCCTACGCAAAAAGGGCATCCTGCCCCCAAAGGAGAGCCTGACGGAACTGGAAAAGGAGGCAGCAGAGAAAGAGGAGCAGGCACTCCTCCAGCAGTCAGTGGGTGAGCTTGCTCACTCTCTTCCTTTGTGCTGTGTCTGCCTGGCTTTGGAAACAAGCCACCAACTGCTATAATAAAAGGACCTTCTGGGCAAGAGCCAGACACAGCTGGAGCAGTGGCATCAGCATTGCCAGTGGTAACTGCAGAGCGAGTGAGCTGTCCCGCAGCCCACAGCCCTTGTCTGTCACATGGGCACACGACTTGTTGTTCTGACCTACTTTGGACAGTGCCATAGAAATTTGTTCAAGTTTGTAGTGTTTGTGTTCTCTTGAGGCTGTGCTTTATTAATCTTTATGGATTGGTTAAGATTATTGACTTAGAATAGTTTACTTAGTTTGAGGAAGCTTAAGATGTTTGAGATAGTACATGGTATCAGAGAGAGGGATTTTCTCTAAGTTCTTACCACCTGCATCAGATTCTCCCGGCATTGGTCCAAAGGAGCCTGATACATTCTGAATGACAGATAGGTGCCTGGCGGGGGAAGGGGCATGGCTACTTCCCAACTGAGAGATGTTGACCAGCAGAGCTGGTGGTACTTTTACCCTCTTCATACACGGACGCTTGTTTAGAGGAAGATGCTGTAAGGTGAATCCAGACTACGTTTACTGAATAATGACTTCTGTGTATTTCATTAGCAGCAGAAGTGAGAGGAGCGAGGCTTGGAAGGGTGAGGAAGTGGGATGGAGGGTGTTCTTACCTGGGCCAGAGGGGACCTCACTGAGATGACCTTTTGAGTAGACCTGAAGGAGGCGAGGTGAGAGAAGCTGCTTCAGCAAGTGGAAAGCTGGCTGGGATCTTAGAAAATCCGTGAGGGGGCTTTGGCAGGGAAAGCAGTAGAGCGTTCACAAAGCCTCCCAGAGTCTGCCCACTTGGAACCTGACTCTCCTGGTAAAGAGCCCAGATTTTTTTTTTTTGCCGAGCTGGGGTTATTGGAGGTTGAAGCAGAATGGCATGCCCTATATTTAACAGTACCATCTTACTGAGCATAGCATGGCTGGCTGGTACGGCAACAGGAAGAGCAGTCTGAAAGTAATGCGGTAACTCAGGCGAGAGACACCAGTAGCTTGGCTGGCCGCTGTGGTGGTGGAGGCGAGGACAAGTGGTCAGAGCTGGCTGTGTTTTGAAGGAGGGCCAGCAGAATTTGCAGATGGATCACAGTACTGTGTGAGAGAGAAAAGGCAAGGAAGCCTGCTGGGCTTGAGTAGTCTGAGGGGTAGAGAAGGCTTCCAGAGCCAGGCAGTGGTGCTCTGGTCTGAGATAGGGTGGGAGACAACCCCACTTCTAGACCCAGCCTCGCAGTGAGCTCACACAGCACAGGTCGGTTTGCCAGTATAATATACAGTCTAGGCGACATGAGTGTTAGGACATCCGGCCCATGATCATGTCGCTGGAGACCAGAGCAGGCAGCTTCAGGCAAACGTGACTCTTGTTTCCTCATTCTGGGAAACTTGTCATTTGTATCTTTGTAGAGTAACATGACATTAAGAAGGGGGGTGGGGAGTCTGTCTTTCTAAAGAGTACCTCAGTTCTTGTCTCACTGGGCTGGCCTTCAGGAGTTGTGTGCACACACATAGGAGAAAAGCAAAGACTCTAAGATGTCTATTTGTTCGTCTTTTCATTTTTATGCTAAACCTAGTGAAAACATATGAAGATATGACTTTGGAGGAGCTGGAGGAGAACGAGGATGAATTCAATGAGGAGGACGAACGAGCTATCGAGCTGTACCGGTTAGTGCCATCCGCAGGGGCTGCGTGGCAGTTTGTGTGACACCAAAACGTGTGTCCTTTGAACATCGGGACAGGACTTTAATAGTATTACACATTTCAACAAACTGGTCTCAGACTTTTACCGTGAGGCGAAGCAATCAGCCTCACAGGGGTTTTCTTCTGAAAGATGTGCGAGCGTGCGTGTGTATGCGTGCTTGTCTGTGTAGTTAAGTGCGTTCTTCCTGTTGTGCAGGCAGCAAAGGCTGGCCGAGTGGAAAGCAACTCAGCTGAAGAACAAATTTGGGGAAGTTTTAGAGATCTCAGGAAAGGATTATGTTCAAGAAGTTACCAGAGCTGGCGATGGCTTGTGGGTCATCTTACACCTGTACAAGCAAGGGTGAGCTGATCTCCACGTGTTTGTAAAGTGTTGGTTTGACGTTCTCTTCAGCCTGTATGGGACTTAACCTATTAGAAGGTCTTGTTCTTATGTTTTGTTTGTGTTTTTTTTTAAATATTTATTATACATACAATATTCTGTCTTTGTTATTTATTATGCATACAATATTCTGCCTGCAGGCCAGAAGAGGGCACCAGACCCCATTACAGATGGTTGTGAGTCACCATGTGGTTGTTGGGAATTGAACTCAGGACCTTTGGAAAAGCAGGCAATGCTCTTAACCTCTGAGCCATCTCTCCAGCCCCCTGTTTGTGTGTTTTTTTACCTGAACTTGTGTTCTCTGTTTTTGTGGTTGATTGGCCCAACCCTTCCTGACAGAGAGATGTTGACCAGCAGAGCTGATCCTTTTGCCCTCCTCATATAGAATGTGTTTTAGAGGAAGAGGTTGTAAGGGGAATCCAGCCTATTTTATTGAGTGTTTTTTGTGTGTTGGGTGTTCTGGGAAATGGAGAGTTAATGGAACACAGCTGGACAGAAGTCTATATTTCAGTAGCAGCAAAAGTAAAGGGAACAAGACTGGAAGGGTGAGGAAGGTTGGACCGTGGGATAGAGAGTTCTCAGCTGGGCCAGAGGGGACCTCACCAAGATGACGTTTGAGTACACCTGAAGGAGGCGAGATGCACTCAGCTTCCATCGTAAGACTTTTAAATTAATATTTGTAATGTGTGTCTATTAAAAGCATAAAGCAAGGACTTAAATTTCTTTTATTTAAGGAATAAAAAAATTGTGCCAGTTGCGGTCATACACGCTAGCATTCCCAGCATGAGAGGCTGAGGCCAGAGGACTGGCAGCGTCCAAGACCAGCCTGGGTTACGTAGCAGGTTCAAGTACAGCATGGGTTGCATGGCAAGACCCAAATCTTAAAAAAGCAAAAAGCACAAAAACCCAAATCAAGTTACCCCTCCATGTAGAGGAACTGGCATTAGAGAATTCTGAGACCAATGACCTACAGATGGCCAGGGTGACCTTGAGATAGCTGCTGAGAGATGTGGCCTGCGGTACCGCACAGGCTTGTCCTTCACCTGCACATGGGGTTCTTGCTTAGAAATCACTTATAGGCAGGACATCCTTTCTGGCCTGTCTCATACGCATCGCATCGTGTGTTCTCATCAGTGTTTTCTAAACGACTCTTACAGGAAGACATGGCCGCTTTCTAAACTATCAAAGCTGTTTTTTCAGACTTACTGTTAAATTAAATTGGATTTGGATTTATTCACTTTCCCTGAACATACTAGAATGGATTATTTTAGAACTGTGAATTCACTCTGCTGTAGCAAACATCCTGGGAAGCCCTTCTGAGGTTTCTGTGCCAGTAGCCGGCCCAGTGGGCACTGCCCTGTCTACTCAGAGGCCACAGCTGCTCTCTTTTCTCTTCCTGTGTCCAGGATTCCCCTCTGTTCCTTGATAAACCAGCACTTGAGTGGACTCGCCAGGAAGTTTCCCGACGTAAAGTTCGTCAAAGCCATTTCAACGACCTGCATACCCAATTACCCCGACAGGAATCTGCCCACGCTCTTCGTCTATCTGGGAGGCGACATCAAGGCACAGTTCATTGGTCCTCTGGTGTTCGGTGGCATGAACCTGACGATAGATGGTGAGGGGCTCTCTACGGCTTGAGGGTGTCGTGAGAGGTGGGCAGGGACACTCCCTCACAGGGAGTGCCAGTTTCTTAGATGTTATGGTTTGTCCACTTTACCTCTGTCTCTGTATGGCTGAGCCAAGTCACAAGGAACAGAGCTGGGCTCTGTTCTCAGTGAGAGGAGGCACACTGAATACTCAGCTACTTTATAGTAGCATCAAATATATTTCACTCATCCAGTTGAAGGTTTTGTTTTTAGGTATAGCTTAAGATCAGTATCTGTTTTTAATTTAGTTTACTTGTTAATGATACTTCCTTATATGTGTAGTCTTAGTTGTAGTTTTGTAGGTTTTGTGTTTGTTTATTTGTTTCGGTTTTTTGAGACAGGGTTTCTCTGTAAAACAGTCCTGGCTGTCCTGGAACTTGCTTTGTAGACCAGGCTGGCCTCGAACTCACAGAGATCTACTTGCCTCTGCTTCCCAAATGCTGGAATTAAAGGTGTGCCACCAGCACCCAGCTTACTCCCAGTAGTTTTTAATTTTGAATTTGATTTAATGCTGTCTCTTAACAGGAAGATTTTTTTTATTGCTTTATGCTCATGGAGATGTTAAAATATATGTGACATGTGACACAGAATCTGAGGCTAGCGGCATCTCTGTCACATGAAATTTCTCATCTCTTTGTTGAAATACAATCTGTCCAACTGCTTTACTTCTCTTCAAAAATGTACTTTTTAAGCATGGTTTTATGTACTTTAACATTCAGTTATTCAGCCTGGAAAAGTACTGACATGGACACATACATAAGACGTGTCAGTTATAGTCCAGTGTTCAGAGGCATACGATAGTATAAATTAATACGTACCTGATTTGTCCTCCTGTGGTTATACTGTGAGATGAGGTTATTCCTTAGTCCATTTTCTCTTATGAAAGCAAAAACACCTGAAGGAGGTTTACTTTGACTCCTGATTCTGAAGGCTGGGAAGTCAAAGGCATAGTCCTGACTTCTGTTGGCTTCTTGGGAAGGCCTGGTGTTGTGTTGTATCCTTGTGGAGAAGGGAGGGTGCACACCAAAGGAGGATGTGTGAGAGCGACTGAGACAAGGTGCCAAGCTTACTGTGTCGTAACATCCTGTTTCTCTCTGTAGCCCTGGCTCCCTGGCTGTACAAAACTCTGTAGACCAGGCTGGCCTTGAATTCACTTTCCCTCCTGAGTTCTGGGATTAAAGGCATGCGCCACCAAGGCCAGCTGTAACCCATTTTCCTTTTTTTTTTTTTTTTTTTTTGGTTTTTTGGTTTTTTGCAGTGCAGTGTTCTTAACTGCTGAGCCACCTCTCTACTTTCTTGAGCACCAGTATAATCTTGTGAGAAAGACATTAGTCCTCTTAAATGCCCCAGCTCCACACTCTACTGTAGGGGACAACCAAAGCCAGCATCAGTTCTGTGACTAGCAGTTCTGGTGAGTGTGTGGCTAGCAGTTCTGGTGAGTGTGTGACTAGCAGTTCTGGTGAGGCACACCAGGTCTAACTAGCAGTGTAGTTGCTGTTCCTGTTTTTATTTCAAGAAAAGTTCTTACTTGAGGGTTAGTACATCTGCAGACACAGTGTCTGTAAGTGAATAGCACCGTTAGTGCACACACACACACACACACACACACACGTGTGTGTGTGTGTACATATAAAGAAGTACATTCTCAAGTTAGTACGTCTGCATATTCAGTACCTGTAAGTGCATAGCAGTTAAATGCACACGTGTGTGTGTGTACATATAAAGAAATACATTCTTGAGTCGAGTCAGAAGCCTTACTTTTCTCTTCTAAAGAGCCTGTTTTCACAACATTCAACCATAATACCTGGAGCTAAAATACCCAGGTATATATGATCATCTTGGTGGCGCACACTGCCCCTGGCATTGCTGAGGTGTGGCTCATTTACAAAAAAACAAAACAAACAAAAGTCAAGTATTAAGGTGTACAACATGTTCAGGGTAGGAAGACAACGCAAGATCACAGTCAGTTGAGCTCACTGGTGACAGTGTTACACCCACTTTCTAAGCAAGTTTCAGGGATGTAGTTCATTGTTAACTGTGGTCACCATGCCTTAGGCTCCCAAACCGTTTCCATGTTGGAAGTTTTTTTTTTTTTAAAACCATTTGACCATCTCGTTTTATCTCCAGCCCCTGGCAACCACCATCAAACACTGTTTTGTGGAGGACTTCAAAGTAGTTTGAGAAACTAAAACTGGCCCTCAGCTGTAGTGGGAGTATTTGATTAAGGAAGGCGAGCTACCTGGGATCTTTGATGTCACTTAATTTTGCTCCCAAGGTCTCCCACTGTGTGGCGGGCATTTCACTGATTGTAAGAGTGGAATTTAAAGTACAGGGTCTTGTTCTTGGGCACCTAGTCTTTACTTTGTATTATTTATTTATTATTTGAACTACACAAATGCTTTGAGTTGAATGGAGAGGATATCAGACATGAAGCTGAAAATTTTCTTTTGTTAGTTAAAATTAGATTTCACTACTAGGTTCTATCACCCTGTAGAGGAGGTGTTTCATTTAAATGCTTCATGGAAATGTCTCAGCTGAGATGCCGTAGCAATGGCAGACATGTTGTTCTTTGTATCTTACTCTAATTTTCAGACAGGTTCCAGTTTATACAGTATTTCGTTTGGTCATCTCTTGAACAGTTTTAAGTTTTCCTTCCTAAGAGTTTCTCTTTTTTTTTTTAAGATAGGGTTTCTCTGTAGCTTTGGAGCCTATCCTGGAACTAGCTTATGTAGACCAGGCTGGCCTTGAACTCATAGAGCTCCACCTGCTTCTGCCTCCCGAGTGCTGGGCTTAAAGGTGTGCGCCACCACTGCCCGACAAGATTTTCTTTTTGACACTTCAGAACTGTGGTACTAAAATGGTCACCAAATTTTGATTTTTTTTTTAACCTGTCAGGAAAAATTTAAATCATCTTGCTAGGCTGTGGGCGAGGACCCCTTGGAGGAGATCTGGTGCCATGTGTGATTTGCTTTTTCTTTGTCGCACAGAGCTGGAGTGGAAATTGTCTGAGTCGGGAGCAATCAAGACAGACCTGGAGGAGAACCCCAAGAAGCCCATCAAAGACGTGTTGCTGTCCTCAGTGCGAGGCCCTGTCCCCATGAGAAGGGACAGCGATTCCGAGGGCGACTGAGATGGCAGCCACTGTAACCTTTTGAACTTTCTCGATATGACACATTGTCTGAATTTTTACTAAGGAGGAAAAAGCAAAAGTTTTCATATTTTGGTTTAACCTTTTTATAATATTTAAATTTTGTACATTTCAGAAATAATCATCACTGAAAATTGTATTAAATGCCTTGAAACTCTGAATTAATAATGTTTTGTTAAGAAAAATTTAAATAAACTTTATGCCAAATATCTGTTTTCCTAAATGTATTTCAGTGAACTGTTTAGTGTTTTTTTTTTGACACGCAGCTGTGTAGGAAGGAATATGGAATTTTTTTTTTAAAATAATGTGAATAAAATAAAATAACTGCAAAAGACAAGAGTCTTTATAGTTAGGCTCTTTATTTTCATTTTGTAAAGCTAGCAAAAGAATTACCAGCTAAAATACATACATAGAAGTAATCTCCATGTGGGTGAAAAATCTTAATGTGTGTCCTGTTTGAAGAAATGGCTGATAATGCTTTTGAGACAAACACTGTTTTAACAAATTAGTGACAGATTTCAACTTGCTGCCACCTTTGTTTTCAGTTAAGTCTGTCTTCTAGTTAAACTAACGTGTTTCTCGGGCTGCTAAGATGTCAGCTGTTCTTTGTGGTGGTGGTGCACACCTTTAATCCCTGCACTAGGAGCTCTCTGTGAGTTCAAGGCCAGCCTGGTTTACAAAGTTCCAAGCTAGCCAGGGCTATACCACCAAGACCCTGTCTCAAAAACAACAACACCACCTACAAAGATACCGGCTGTTTTGGCTATGAAATCCTATTAGATTTGGATTCTGGGAAGAAGGTTTAAGCATATATATGTAAGCTTTATCTCTCAGTTCACCCGTAAAAGGTTTCAGGATGTTTGTTTGTGAGCCCGAACCCTGTCAAATTGACATTGGTGAGAGAAAAATATTTATAATATTTTTGTTGGATGATGTAGTATGTATAGCTGATTACAGTCTTAACGATAAGAGTCTAAGGACACGGGCTTTGTTCAGATTATAGCGTACATTGTATTTTTTGTTGTAATTAAAAGGCCGACAGTGTGCAGAGCCCCACTTTGTGTATGAGAACGCCTGGTTCTCTATTATGTGAGACCCACACTGCTGAATTACAGCACACCTTTGGGGGTTTTGGCTTCATAGGTGCTTGTGAGGTTTGAATGATAAGGTTGGAACAGTCTAAGGAGTTTGTCACTGTAAAGACCCAGAGTGGCTTGTAGGAGCTTCCGCTGCTGCCATCGGGTCTCTGGAGTGGCCAATAGCTGGGAAGTTAGAGACTGCATTTGCCTTAGCAGTGGTTCTCAACCTGTGGGTCATGACTCCTTTGGGGGTCACATATCAGATATTCTGCATATCAGATGTTTACATTATGATTCATTACAGAGCAAAATTACAATTATGAAGTAGCAGTGAAATGATTTTATGGTTGGGGGTCGCCACAACAGGAGGAAAGGTCATAGCATTAGGAAGATTGAGAACCACTGCTCTGATTTCATAACCCAAAGTATTAAAGTGCAAGTTCCTCCAAACAAAAACATAGTCAGGCCTATCACAGCCCCCAGTCCCTGATACCAACTTCTGAACCTCTCTTGCCTGTTAAGATGCTGGTGCTTTCTAGATCCCACCAGCAGGTGGCACACACTGACAATTTTTAATCCCAATTGCTAGGGCCAAGGAAACCATTGCAACGTACCATGACTTCACAGATGCTGAAAATGAGAGCGAGTGTGCTGTGAGTGAATGATGTAGATTGAGTCCGCGGTGGTGAAGATGAATCAGCTTACTTTATTTTAACTTGACCACTTCAGCTTTTAGACTTCAACTCTCTGTGTCTGTTTATTAAACTTTAGCATGCTGAGGATGCCAACTTCCTAATAAGAGTGATGTTGTTATGATCCCTTGAGTACTTGTTAAAGTGAGTACAATCTCCTAAAGAAATAGTAAACTTTAGCTAAGTAACTTTCTGAGTTGGCTCCTGACCGTTATGAAGATCTGTCTCCATAACAATGGGGATGCATCAATTATCAGATCTCTTGATGGCTAAAGTGGGAATGATTTGAGCCATGCAGCAGATACTACATTATAACCTGAGGCATAAAGTAATTACACAGTATCTACTAAATGAACTTGAGTAACAAATGGATGTGTTGGCTCAGAGCAACTTTGTTCCTGGTGGAATTTGAGACATCTACAGGATAAGTTATTCTCACCCAAAGCGAGCGCCTGGACGGAATGTCCTATTGAGAGCACCTCATCAGGGGGAGTAGACAAGTCACCTCCAGGCCCTCTCCTTTACTGACTCCGATTTGATGTCCCAGTTCTCTTGGGAATCCAGTGTGAGAAATGAATGGTTTCGCTTCCAAACTTCACCAACCCCCTACAGTATGTTTTCTGGAGCAAGAGATACTGTAGGTTTGTTTGTTTTTTGAGAGAGGGTCTCTCTGTAGCTTTGGAGCCTGTCCTGGAACTAGCTCTTATAGACCAGGCTGGGCTCGAACTCACAGAGACCCACCTGCTTCTGCCTCCCAGAGTGCTGGAATTAAAGGCGTGCTACCACGGCCTAGTGATACCCTAGGTTTTAAGGGCAACAATGTTACATATTTTCAGTACAGCTCTAGGTGGGCTGACAGTTTTAACACAAGTTTGTGCCACTTTGGGCTGTGCCACAGCTTTCCAAAGCAGGCTTCTTGGCAGTTTCTTTGATAAGTAACATAAACCAGAATTCCTAAGAAGAAGCTATGCTTGCAAAGAATGGCTGATTGAAATCACAGCGATGTGGAGAGGCTGCAATATTGCAGGTCTCAGAGGCTAATTCCATTATCTTGGGCTAGCTTTAGTCCCCTGAATAGCCATTCCTTGCCCACTTCTGTGTCAGAACTAATGTCCTGTGACTAATAGATACAAATTCTTGGGACTCTAATTGCTTAGCAGACTATTAACTTCCACCAACCCAAAAGCTAAGAACACCATCAAATAGCATCTTAGGCTATAGAAAAGCTTCTTCCATCTTGCTGTACCTACCACTAATGTATGTTAAACTGACCTTGATTTATGACCTTTTTTTGTTCTGTAAAATCTATAAAACTCTATGAAACTGATTCCACACTGAAGCATAGAATTTGGGGTAGCCTAAATCTGTGTTCCCAGGCCATGATCACTCAAGGTGGCTCCAGAATAAGCTATCTCTTATCCCCTTTATGGTGAGAGCTGTATTTTTTGTGTCAATAGTAGGTAGAGCTATGAGCTGGGTGGGACAGGAAGGGAGGTGACAGTAGCATCTAGCTCCGAACTAGAGGCATTGTGCGGTATCCCTCCTTCACTCCCCTGGTGTCAATCAGAAACAGAATAAGCCCATTCATTTTCTTCCAATTTTCACCTTTTTTTTTTTAGATAGCTAAACATGTTTGGACATAAAAAACTTACAAAGTTGATTATAGCTACTTTTTTTTTTTTTTTTTTTTTGGTTTTTCGAGACAGGGTTTCTCTGTAGCTTTGGAGCCTGTCCTGGAACTAGCTCTTGTAGACCAGGCTGGTCTCGAACTCACAGAGATCCGCCTGCCTCTGCCTCCCGAGTGCTGGGATTAAAGGCGTGTGCCACCACCGCTGGCCTCTTATAGCTACTTAATAAAAGGAACTGTTGCTAGCACTCCCCACTCCTGTGAGTGTGGTATCAACTCAGGGTCCTATGTATACTAGGACAGCACTCTTCTGCTGAGCTCTATTCCAGCCCAAGAAACTGATTGTTATTTCTTTCTTTCAATTTAATTATGCAATGTAAAAAAACCCCAGTGAACCACAAGCTGACCTGATGGAAATTTAGGACCTTCTGAAACAGTACTTGGGCTTTTCTGGCTTATATATGGCTCTGAATCTCTGCTGGTTGGGTCCAGATCCTTCCTTGAGAATTGATTACCTCTGGGCCAACTGAGGAACTTGTTGAATGCAATTAGGCTGAGACCCGAGGGGATGCTAAAGGCACCAATCTTCCTGAAATACGTGGCTCCTTTGCTCTCTATGCTCTTTGTCACACCATTGGTGTGACAAAGCTTGCGAGCCTCTCATAGTGCCGTTAGAGGGAGCATGACCTTCCTGGGCCTCAGTCTCCTCATCTACACAGAGGAATCAATCCGTGTCCTTGTTGTGGGAATTAAAGTGAAGATATGCAGGTTTCGTTTGTGTCTGTGGTCTTTCTGTCATCAGCATCAGCAACCTGTTTTATTTTATTTTGAGATGTTAGCACAGGAAATTTTTGCAATGTGGTCTTAGCTTCTTGGTCTGCTCCTTGTGGTTCTCAGTTGGGCTGCATAGGACCTGGAAACTTGTGCACAGATCAGTAAGACTGAAGGGGAAAGTTCTAGGCGGTGTCTTCTAGCATTCTCATTTAGGACACTCAGTGCCCTCTTCCTTATGTCTCATGTAACTGCCATCACACAGTGTTCCTTGTATTTATGTAAATAATGTATTTATTTCCTGTGTTCTTCCGTATTTTCCTGAGTGTGTTAAGAAATACTCATCTCTCTAGATCATTTCTTTCCTTTCTATTATGTGAGCTAGAGGAAGCCTTTCCATATAAAACATGAAGCTTTTAAGCTGTCACATGTGACGTCATCGCTTCCAGAACCATTCTTCCAGCGATGAAATTGCGATTTGATTGTTATCCCTCACTGATTTCTCATTAAAACCATGATGGCATCAGATTGGGTTTTATCCGGCCATTCGTCAGTGTGAGGAGTCTCAGCCTCTGGATGTCGGCATAGTATCAACAGGAGTGAGGAGGTGGGAGCATTATTGGGCCATTTGGGGCCTTCCATTTATCTCTGGAGAATTTTAAGATGTGGATTCCCAGTAGGGGCACACAATGCCCACACTCAGCAGGATGAAGGCCGTCGAGGTCCAAGGCACATACTCCATTTCTCTTTGCATTAGAGCCGGCTTGAGTTAGAAGAGGCGGGCAGAGCACAAAGCGGAAGGGGCATTTTGTAATGTAGGGGAGTGTCCCTTGGGACTTCTTGTTCCATTTTTTTTCTATCTTCCCTCCAAGCCTTCCCCCAGGCTCTGTTCTGCCTCTGTTCCTGCTGGTGACAAGTCCGGGGAGAATGAGCTTCCGGGGTCAATGGATGTGTGTTTATGTTTCAACCGGTGCCAGTGGGTTGGGAGAGCATACCTTTGAAATGACTTCTGAGTCATGTAGGGGTGCCCTTCCAGTGACATGGAAGCTATGCTGTTTAGTTTTCTGCCAGCTTGACACAAGCTCGGGTTATCTGAAAGGAGGGAACCTCAATTGAGAAAATGCCTCCATAAGATCTGGCTGTAGGGCATTTTCTTAATTAGTGATTGATGGGAGAGGGCCCATCAACATTGTGGGTGATGTCATCCCTGGGCTGGTAGTCGTGGGTTCTATAAGAAAGAAGACTGAGCAAGTCATGGGGAGCAAGTCAGTAAGCAGCACCCCTCCATGGCCTCTGCATCAGCTCCTGCCTCCAGGTTCCTGCCCAGTTTGAGTTCTCACCCTGATTTCCTTCAATGAAGGACTATGACGTGGAAGTGTAAGCCAAACAAACCTTTTCCTTCCCAGCTTGTTTTTTGGTCATGGTGTTTCGTCACAGCAATAGAAAAACCCTAAGATAATATCTCATTCCAAATAGATGCAGCTCTCCCATGACTGCTTATTCTTGTATGACCCACTGCTAACCTAACCCTAGACCAACAGGAACATGATGGGGCAGGGGAGGTGAGTGAGAGTGAGCGAGAGAATGAAAGACTGGGTGCAAACAGTTGATATGTAAAGAGGCCATTCCTGTTCAGATTTCCTTTCATTTGGAAAGGACCAGCCGCACTACAGAACGTGTGTAGGCACTTAAGGAAGCAGAGAAATTCAGCTCCTAAGAGCTCCTGGAGGTCCTTCATGGCCACTCTTCTTGCCTGCCGTGTCCTCTTTTGGAGACAGCAGGCCTGCTGAGTAAGCACACAGAAATATGGAGCACGGAGGTGGGGGAGCTCAAATGTGTACCCAAATAAAATGACTGCCAAGGGGAGTTTGAAGCTGAAGGCTGCATCACTGGCTGCATGATGTAAATTAGTGCCTGCGTGCCCTGGGCCTGCAAGAAATCAGGTCAGAATCAGGAGTCTTCCTGAGGCTGGTCTCAAAGACACTTAATGAAGTTGGCCTTTCCTAGAGAGACAATTGGCAGGCACATGGGAGATTTATGTTAAGGTATGCAAAAGAGGCGATTGCCCCAGTGTGGATCACATCCAGCTACAAAGAACAAAGGTGCTGAATGGGGATCCCTGAGGCCATGAATAGCTTTGGGCAGAAAGATTTGAGCAAATTAACTGTCCAGGGATTTAAGGCTGGCACTCTGGAGCTCTGTGCCCTTAATTTAAAGGTTCTCTTCTGCTTGGCTCAGTCACCTGCTTCTGTCTCCTCCATGACACACTTCGGTTGAGTTTTGATTTACTGGACTGAAGAAATCCAGACTTCTTTGTGTGGATCTCTCAGGGCTGTAAGAGGAAGATGAGTTGGAATTACACTGCAAGCTAATGTTGTACCTGGCTTAGAACAGGGTCTCTAATCCAGGAAAGTGCTAGTAAAATCGCACATCAAGTCTGGAGACCTGGCTTCCACTGCTGCCCAACAGCCCATGGACCTGCCTATAGATGGCACAGCCGCCATGGACTCTACAAATTTCATGGACCAAGATCCTGTAGGTATGGTTCGTCCGCACTCCCGGTGTAAGAGTCTCAGTACGGAAGACCCAAGAGGCTGGCAGGAGCTCTAGGGTCGGGCCTGAACCATCCTTCCAATGCTTGAGGCCTGCTGGGGTACCATCCTTCCAATGCTTGAGGCCTGCTGGGGTACCATCCTTCCAATGCTTGAGGCCTGCTGGGGTAGTTAGAAGGCTGGATACACGGGGACTCTCGGGGAGCTTTGCGTGTCAGGGACTACAAGAGGGAGTGTCCCAAGTGGAAGTTGTGTGGCCTCTGTGACATTCTAGGGCTTAAAACTCTCAAGATAGTCAAGGTGGGGGAGGGGGGAATAGGGGAAACCCACTTCTCCATTGCGCTTGGATTGATGGAGAGCTGAGCTGATTCTTCAGCCCCATGACACTGTACAAGCAGCAGATCTACTTCCCTGGGACATGTCCTGAGGAGGAAATAGCCCAGGCTGACTTCCTATCACAGCTGGGCATCCTGACAGCCTGCTCTCCAATCCAGCCCAGCTGCTGAGTCCTGCACTCAGTGCTGAGCCACCCTTGTTACTGCACAAGCTTGCCTGTGCTCCATTGTCTTAATTACAGGCTGTTATTTCAAGAATCCGCAATAAGATTAAGGGCACTGTCATCTTAAAAGCCAAACCGTGGCCTAAAAACTCATCAGTGAATGGGAGGACAAATGTTCCCGTTGTGCTGGTTAAAAATAGGAGCAGTGGAAAAAGTGACAAACCGAGATGGATGCCATTAAGATGTAATTACATTTACTGTAAATGGGAGCCCAGGGAAAGATCTATTCTAGGAAGGAAAACCCGTGACACAGGAAACCCAGCAAGGCCACTTGCTGATGGCGGTGAGCTTTATGAATCAGCATTGCCTATGGAGTGTGCGGTGCTGCCATTGTGGCTAGTGTCCTGGGCCTGACAGGAGCTGCTTGTAAAGTCCATGCTCCCCCAAAGGGAATTGCGAACCATGGAGTTCACACTGAGTCCGAGAATGTAGCTTCTCTGTGGTTCATAATTCCCCCTGTATGTTCCTCAGCTGTCAGGCATTGAAACTGAGCTGATCAAGGTGGGGCTTATTTCCTTCTGAAGCTAATTTACATTTTTTAAATGTTAAAACAATGCATGCTTGTTGTCTAGATTTAAAACTCTCTACAAACAAAGTAAACATCCTACATCCAGCCATAGGTAAAACCAGTCCACTCTGTCTGTCCGGCTGTCTGTCTCTCTCCTTCCCTTCCTTTTAAGCTTAAAACCATTTTATTAGAGCTTGAGAGAAAAGCAAAAATAAGGCAAGCAAGTTGTAAGTCCTGGTAGCTACTGGGGAAGATGGAGAAGAAATAATGCCTTTTGAGTTAGGGTCCAAGAAAGTGGTGGATTCAGCAGTGAAGGTATTCAAGCAGCTGTGTAGAGACGGGGTGGGGTCTGCAAGCAGCTGTGTGGAGATGGGGTTGGTGCCTTCAGTAAGAGGAAGAATGCCCGGGGTATCAGGACAAGCAAGGACCTAAAGAAAGACACAGTAAAGGGGGAAGGAAAGAGCTAAGTAGGCAGGATGAACAGTGAATGTGCAGGCAACTGCATGTAGTCTGTATGTGGGCTTATAGGCGACTCTAACATCTCCCAGCTGATAAGGCTCACTGGTGTCTTCTGGGTGACACATATTTGTGTTTATAAACATAGAGTTGCATTAGCACGTCTGAAACTGAGATAGCATGGTACAGGATCAGTGATCTGAAATGTCATTATTAAATTATTGGCTTTATAAGTAAAACTTATTACTCTATAGCAAGCAAATTATTTTAGGACACACATACACACCTTTGCTTTAATGGCACGTTGTGTCTTTGTGTTCTTAGTTGCCTTATTGTTTTTCATTGAACATGGCACATAAGGACGTTTTTATACAGGAGTACATACTGTGCATTGAGCACACCCACACGCTCTTCCTACCCTCCCTTTCCCTAACTCTCCCCACTCCTATTAGGCCCTGTTTATCCCTAGACAGCTTTGCTTCTTTCGCAGCACACATGATTTTATGCCTCTATTAATGTATAAAATCTCAGAATCACTGCGACTAGCTTGCTCTGCTTAATACAATTACCTCTAGCGGTGTCTATTTTTCCACAAACAGTAAAACTTGGTTATTCTTTTTAGCTGAAAGAGAGCTTGTGTATAGATTGCATTTTCTTAATCCATTCTCTGTGGTTGGACACCTAGGCTGGTTCCATAACTTGGCTCTTATGGACCTGATGTGCAGGTGTCTCTGGGATGTGCTGACTTGGAGGCCTTTAGGCAAGGATTTAGGAGTGGTAGGCATGGCTGGGCCATATCTTGGGTCTGTGTAGCTTTCTGAGAAATCTGCCTACCAGGTTCCATAGTGGCAGGCCATGTTTGCATGCTCACCAGAAGTGTAGAAGGGTCCCTTTAGCTTCACCAGCGTTTCTGGTTATTTGGTTCTTGGTGACTGCCATTCTGACTGGGGTGAGATGGAATCTCAATGTAATTCTGTTTTGCACTTTTCAGATGGCAAGTTAGCCTCCAGTTTTTGTTTTATTTAAAAAATATGTTTATCGATCATTTGTATTTCAACTTTTGGGAACTGCTTACTGATTTTTGTTGGTCTGTTTATCAACTGAGTTATTCTATGGTTTAGTTTTTAAGTTCTTTATATAGTCTAGATATTAAATCCTGTCATGTTCATCTAGCTAGATTTTTCTCCCATTCTGTAGGCTGTCTCTGTATTCAAAACTATTTTCTTAAGATTTACTCCTAGGAGTGATTTACAGGGTAAAAGATAAATGAATGTACTGTTTTTACATCTTATATGAACATTTTCTTTGAAAACCACTTTAACACTTCCACAGATACTTTGGTCAGCATTAAACTTTGCAGGTCTTCAATGTCTTGCCCTTAAATAAAACAATTTTATTTTAATTGTCATATAATTGGTGATTTGTGTCTCCTTTTTTTTGTGAAGTATTGAGGATAAAACCCAGGGCCTTGTGTGTGTATATAAGCTCTACCATTTAGCTATACCTCCAACCCTAATTTGCATGTCTTTTGAAGAACTATTTCTTTTCCAATAAACTTTTCGTGTTCCTTTATTTTTTATTGCTTTATTTATTTACCTGTTTTTGAATAAAGAAACAGCTTGCATAATTGGAGAAAAATCTAGCTAGATGAACCATTATTTACTTATTAAAGGTACTGGCACTTTGGTATATGGCATTTTAGAGAGCCTGAGAATCTGGTAGCTACTTAGTTCATAATTTCGGACGCCTCTGCCCTTCTAGACTGGCAACAAATGCCCACACAATTCCTGGAGAGCCTCTGGTTTTCACTCCACATAGGGAGGCCAAAGACACTGGGTTTTGTGGTCTGTGAAGGATGACAGCAGCAGCAGCAGCAGCAACAGAGTAGATGTTCTCGCAAGCAAGGAGCAAAGGTGGAAAGGGGAAGCAGCACTGATTCCCTCCAGACCTCTTGTATCTGGACCAGAAGGTGCCGCCCTCTCTGTGGGGCTGTATTCCCTCTTTAGCTGACCCTTCTAGAAATAAATGCCCCCACAAACCTGGCCAGATGCATGCCTTAGCTGCTCTCTGATCCAATCAAATTGATGACCAGGATTAGCCAGTAGAGGTTGTCGATTCATTTTTTGCCTTGTATTTAATTTTGACCACATGGAGGTGATATGGAGTGAAATAGTTCTCCATTTTCTCTTACATCTCCTGGCAAAAATCAGACCCATGATGCTTGGTTCCCAGTTTTTAAACTTTGTGATTGTACAAAATCAGTTCCTTTAGTTTCCCATGCCACAGGCCCATTCTGATCCTCATGCCAGTGCCGTGCCCATTCAGTTACGGGAGCTACTCCATGTGCTGTTACAAAATGGGCTTTGGGTTACAAGGCTGCCGGGCTGCAGGCCAAGGCAAGCGCCCCGTGTTTAAGGTGGACTGGGCCACACTGTGATGTAAATTAGATGCAGCAAATGCATTTTCAGCATTTGGTTTTTGAGTGGGTTTTTGAGATGTAACTCCATCATAAACCGAGGCCCTGCACGGCACTTCCACGGGGTCAGCTGAAAATGTCTCCTGTTTGTTTTTGCCATTTGAACATTTTCACCTGCTTGGTTGTGCTTGTATAGTGAGGCTCCCCAGGCCTATTTTGCTTCCCAAGTGTTACTCATTAAGATTTGATTCTCAAGATTTGCTTAAAGAGGTAGAGGAAGCAGACACAGGAGGAAATGAAGGTTGAGGGCGGGACAGGGCCTCCCTTGTGTATCTGCCTCCCTGACTGTCCTCCCCTGCAGAGGAGGATAGGAGGAATAAAGAAATCCAACATGGCTTTGCTTATGGCCTTTCTGGGAATATTTGCCAAAGATAAGTAAAATTGGAATACCACCTTGACACATGGGACCGAATCATGTTGGAAGGGGATAATAAGCAGGATATGGGGGAGTAACTCCATGTAGTAGAGACAGTTTCCACGGCTCAGCTGCCTTTCTCTATGGCAGTTTCACAGTATGGGAGCCTCAGGTTCCTGTGCTGCTTCCTGCCGTGGGACAACGTCAGTGCTATGCTGACATTGGGAAGGTGTGAGTGTCGCTGGCCTGTAAACCCACAGAGGGCAGACACCGGACATCCGAGGCGTTCAATCGTTCAATGTCCCTGGCTCACAGCTGGGTCTCAGAAGGCTTTTGCTTCAACAGTAGGAACAGCGTTTTCCTGCCTATCTTGTTGGAGAAAAATGGATAGAAGTCACCACTAGGTGTCATGATGAGCCAAGGTAAAGTCTGCCTTGCTGTGGAAAGTTAGAGCCTTTAGTGCCACGCCTTTTTTTTTTTTTTTTTTTTTTTTTAATCAAGCACCTGTTGAGGTTCTGGAGCTACTTCGGCCTGTTCTGGTTGAGCCTCTAGGCTTGGTAAGGAAAAAACAGCCCTGGGCAGTGAGGCAAGCCCTTGATGGGACTCAGGACGGCTGCGGCTGCGTAGGCAGAAGCTTCCTGAGGGAGAAGCCTTCTGTAGCGTGAGTGAAGGTCAGGATGGGCGGAGCCCCAGTTCTCCTCTCAGGGTGGCAGCCCGAAATCCGGTCCGGTGATTGCTCTTGCCCAAGACTGAGCTTTTCCAACCCGGCAGGAAACTTTGGTAGGATTGGGCTGGGGGTGAGGGTCAAGGAGTCAGGGATATGTTTTGAAGAAAGGCTTGTTCTTAGGCTAGCCAGGTGGTGCAGGTCTGTAGCCCTGGGCATTTGCAAAGCTGTGACAGAAGGAACCCAAATTCAAGCACAGCCTGGGACAGAGTAGGTTCAAGGCTCACTTGGACAATATAATGAGACTCTGTCTCAAGGACAAACAAGGAAGAAGGGACCTGGAGCTGTAACTTATGCTAGAATTCTTGCTGTGTGTGTGTGTGTGTGTGTGTGTGTGTGTG
>PVIU01004370.1:26210-97990 GCA_004026605.1 Ondatra zibethicus | reverse complement strand
GCTAGGTCTTATGATCTCCTGATGCAATCTGTTCCTAATGAGGTAACTCTGGGTCCTCGAACAAACCTTGTCAGCCCTTCTTAGTAGGCACAGTTTGCTTTTAAATTGTATATAAATATATACATATATAAAATATAAATACACACACATACACACATATATATATATAGCATAGAACTCAACACTGTTGATTTTAAGTGTCCGTTCATTCATGGTGCTAGGGTAGAGCCGCACCCCTAGCATTGCGGACCCTATAAAGTGTACAGTTTTGTGGTAGTCACATTCTTTTTTTTTGTTGAGTGCCTACCCATTCATTCATTGGAAGACAGTGGGGTAGGTTTCAGCTCTAGTCTGTTGTGAATAAAATGGCTATGGATGACACATAGAAATATTTGCCAGAGGAGCCAGCGAGAAGCCAACAGGTAAATATGCTTGCCACACAAGCCTGACCGCCTGGCAACATCCCCAGACTCCACAGTGGAAGGAGACAACTGATTCCTGAAAGTTTCCCTCCGACATCCACAGGGGCATTATGACAGGCGTGCACCCACACTCACACATGCACATCACACCCACACTCAAACATGCGTATCACATGTGCACGCACGCACGCACACACACATGCACACACTGCTAAATATTTTTAGAGTTTTAAAAAGGAAATTATTATTAGAATCCCTCTTTTCAATTCTTTCGGGTGGACACCGGGAGGTAGGAGTGTGGGATCGTACGTTCATTTTGTGGTTCGTTTTCTGAGGCGTCTCAAGGATGCCTCCCCCAGCAGCTTACACAAAAGGAGGAAATTCAAGCGCGTACTATCACCTCAGTGCTTTCCGGGACGTTATACCAACCAGTCAGCCACTTTGCCTTTCCGCCATGGCACTCCACCACCCATATTTGATCATTTGATTCCTTTTTGTTCCGGAGTTATATCTGATGTAGATCCATGAACCACCACCAATAGGGAAACTAGAACATTATTAGTGTATTAATGTGTTCTCCCCTCCAGTCCCATCCCATCCAGAAGAAACTGTTTCCTTGATGTTGTTTTTTATTACCTTGATCATTTAAGAAAAACGTATTAATGAGGCTGAAAAGATGGCTCAGTGGTTAAAAGTACTTATTACCCTTACAGATGATCCAGGTTTGGTTTTCCCAGCACATACATGGTGGCTCATAACCATCTGCCATCCGTAACTCCCTTTCCAGAGGCTTCCAACCCTCTTCTGACATTTGAAGGCACCAGGAATGCACATGGTATATATATGTACATGCAGACAAAACACTAATGCATATAAAATAAAATACAAATTTTAAAAAGAATAGTCTATTAAAATTTACCCACTTAAGAAGTTATAATTATATGTATTATATTACACACTATATACTACATATTCCATTTTATATGTTACATATTAATTATATATTATATATGCATTGCTAAATAGTCTCTCATGTCAATTTGCTTGTTTGGAGCTCTGTAAATGCGGATTCACATTGAAATCATTTGAAATCTCCCAGAGCCCATGTGGTCACGTGTGTCTAGAAGCCTCTTCTGTTTCACTGCTATCCAGAGGCACAGCCCTGTCGCCTTTGCTAACCCACCGAGTTTTAGAAGTGACCATTTGGGATGTCTCCCATTTGGAAGCCTGCGAGTAGGGTTGTGATTGACTGCTCAACTCTGAATCCGTGGTTCTCTGCCTGCTGTGCAATCTCTGGGCGGGACCCTGGAAACTTCTCTTGTCAGGTTTGCCACTAGCAGGCTCTGGGGGAACACATCAGCAGGAACAGGCTTTCTTTCCTGTGTCTGAGTGTTCCCACACCCACTCGTGGCCTCCGTGGAGCATACACTGAAGGTGTGTGTGCACTCGTGGGCTCTTGGCTGAATGCCTCCTGCTTGCTAGTTGTGGCCCTGACTGAGGCCTGGATGTTACCCCAAAGCAGTGAGTGCTTTCTCTAGCTGAGTTTCAGCCCTACCCATGACTGTGCCTTCCTCAGAGGCCTTCTTCCGAGTCCTCTTTTCACTTGTTAACACTTTCTTAGGCTGTGTCTCTCCCTATTTGAATGCTTATACAGTGTGGTTTCCGTGGCCTGTCTGCACCACGTGAATGCAATTCCTCCCTGGATCCATTGGTGTCCATCTGATGAAGCTAAACTTGATGAAGGGGCTGCAGCTGGTGGTAGCAGGTGTACCGACCCTAGGGCATCAGACGAGCTCATCTGTGGCCTCTGTGCCAATGTCTGGGTTCTGGAGCGGGCCTTTACGATGGTTTAGCTCCCGTAGCTACCTTAAAGTCTAAGCTCTCAAGAGATACATACTTATTATTGCCCTAATCTCAGTTGTTGCTGTAAAAATGATTATCTCTGCATCACTGTTAACTTTTAATTCTTAAAAATGCTCTCATTTATCAGATGTGGTTGCACACACCTTTAACACCAGCAGAGGCAAGCAGGATCTTTGTGAGTTCCAGGCTAGATTGATCTACGTAGTGAGTCTAGGAAAACCAAGGCTTTGTCTTTAGACAGTGAGACCATTTCTAAAAAACAAATCACACCAAAAACAAGAACAAAAATGCTCTCCTTTGTGGCTATTATTCATAAATTCATTCATACAATAATTTTTATTTGTAGATAAGATTCCCACGGCCTACTGGGTTTGCTCAAATACTAGTGGTATGATTTGTTCTGAAGGACTGAGGTTGGAATAAAGAAGCACCAACAAGTGGACCACCAGGTTCAGGCTCCATCATCTTCTAAAAGATGTTTTACCTAAACACTTTTGCTAATGATAAGAACCATTTCCCAATCAGGAAAAAAGAATTTTCTCTCATTTTGCTTGCAATGATGGGCTGTCTCCAGCTGGCCTTGGAATATTCTTTAGGAGTTTTGTTTTGTTTACTTTGTTAAAGCAAGGACCTGGGCCTCTTCTATGAGTTCCTTTGTTTGCTTGTTTGCTTATTTTGCATTTTTGAGACAGCATCTTACTATGTATTTCAAACTGACCTTGATATGTGTTAATCCTCCTTCCTCAGCTGTCCAATGGCTGGGATTACAGACGTGTACCACTGTGCTGGGCCCACACCATTTTAGAAATGTTCTTCCAAGCCCAGATTCTGATAACCAACAGATTGGCCTTTGTAGCAGCTCTGACACTGAGTTTCTGTTTCCCCACAGCGAGAATGATAATAAGACAAACCTTTTGGATGTTCAGGGACAGGCATTAAATTCCTCAAGTACCATAAGAATTGGAGTCTAGCCAGTGGGGAAGTTGTGCCTACAAGTACACTTGAATTAATCAATCCCTTGAATGTGAAAATTTCCATTACAAAGCAGAAACAAAAGGCATCCCCACCCACAGGCTAATTCATATTTGTTGACAGAGCATAGTAGATAAATATAAGGTCGTTTGATTATTCATTCTTTGTCCTTGTTTTGTTTCTGTTATGAAAATACCCTGACAAAAAGCAATTTAGGGGAGTAAGGGCTTATGCACGTGCCCAGTTCCAGGTTATAGTCCACCATTGTGAAGAAGTCAAAGCAGGACGTGGAAACAGCTGGCCATACATGCACAGTCAGAGTGGACAAGCATGCTTACCGTCTGGCCCACCTTTTCCACTTAATCCCCTGCCTAAGGAATGGTGCCGCCCACAGTGACCTGGGTTTCCCACATCTGTTAGTACAATCAGGGCAACCTCCCACAGACACGCCCATAGGGCAGTCTTATGTAGCCCATCCTTCCTGGAGACTCCCTTCTTAGGTAGTTCTATGTTGTCTCTGGTTGGCCAACCCCCATGTCTCTCTTTTTTTGTGTGTGTTGGAAGTGTTTTGTAATATCAGAATAGATCCAAAGCTACTGGCTTAAAACAGAAGAAAGTAAATCAGCCAGACCTTATTCATCTTTTTAATTTATTTTTTTCATATTGAAGTTAAAAAAACCAAAAACTGAATTGACTGTTTTGAATGTGTACCAAAGTATTACTTATTTTCCTAACTTTATTCTTTTGCTGGTAGATTTTGAGAGCCTTTTGAATGGAATCAAATAGAATTCTCCTAAATGTTATGTTAAAAAAAAAAAGATTTTCTGGTTCCTGGTCTAGTGGGCAATTTAATATTGACTCTTCTTCCCCCTCCCACCTCCGGGATCTCTATCCTAGGATAGCCTTGAATTCAGTATGTAGGCAGGGGTGACCTTGAGTTTCTGCTCCTACCTTCCTCTGCTTCCATTACAGGAATGTAGGAAGTTTTATATGAATAACATTTGACTCTGAGAACACGGTAGTTGAAAGAAAAGTCTTTCCACAGTATCAGTGGGCTACAAGGAGAGTTTGGAGGCCTGTGGTCTCTAGGGATGACCCAAGAGTGGGGAGATGGGAAGTCTCTAGGGATGGGGTACCCTGAGATAGACAAAGCTACAAAGGCATAGGGTTCTTCCAGCCTTGACATCAGCTACTATGTGTCCCCTTGGACCAGCGCAGACAACACACGTGCATATACACACTCGACTGTAGTCCAGCAGGCTACTGCTCCCATCTCCATCTCTCTGCCTTGTGTCTCTGCAGCCAGAAGAAACTTTTTGAGGAAGATGGATAGTGAGCTTGGCAGGAGCTGGGGCGGGAGGGCAGCATCACACAAGGCTTTTGATGCATTCTCTTTCTCCCAGCTCTGGATCCACTCCATCATCTCCCACGCACAGGGCTCACACCATCATCTTAATCTACTGAACGATGATATTCCGTGCTCCCTACAGGCCCCCTGAAAGTGATCTCGTAGCTGTTAATGGCACTTAACACAATGTCACTGTGGAGTCACCAGGCCACATTTTGCAAAGGAGAGAATCAAACTTCAGAGGAGTTAAACCACCTGTGGGATTTTTGGTAGCAGAGGTTTATAGCACAAAATTACTTGAATTACAAACGGTTTCTCACAATGAATTTAAATCTTGCAGAATCTTCTTTGTTTCCTTGCCTCTGCTTGGAATATTTGCCTCCTGTTTGGTCATTAAATTATGCCTGTTCTGAGATTATCTGCCTTGTCTTCATCTCACTCTTGCAGGCTTAGCAACATGAGGAGGGTGTCTGCGCATGAGCTCTGCCCTTGGCTCTATGTCTCTCTTGGATGCAATATGGAAATGATTTGTCTATATATAGGCAGTGTGATGGCTTGAGATAGTTAGCAGGCCAGCTTTTCCAACTCTCCCACCGATCAAAATCTGTACTCTACATGGATTCATCAATAGGAAGCTGCAACTAGGCAGGCCCCTCCCAATGAGAAGCAGCACTACCTAGGTTTCCACCAATCAGAGTCTCGAATACAGGTTTCCACCAATGAGGATATGTGAGGAGAAGGAGTTGCAAGTGGAGAAAAATGACCACCCAGGACTTCCCCCACTCAAAACCTCTGCTTGTCACTTGGCCATAAAGCTCTCTGGTGTCCTTTCCTCATCCTGATGACAGGACCCAGGGGTGAGACTCTCTTCCTATCAGCGTTGCTGTTTTGCATCTTGGTAATCCAATTTTATGTTTTGAGTGACAGTAGTCACACACTAAATCTGCTGGTTTCTTCAAAAAGCCTCCAAAGTTTACAAGTAAACACTGAGCTTCAAAATTATCTGAGCCAAACGTGGATTCTTGGTCATCATAAAACATGTTCAGGGGGCTATATGTATGTGTATTCTTGAGACCCTGTGTTCTTACACACACACACACACACACACACACACACACACACACACACACACACACACACACACACACACCTTTGGTTTTAAAAAAAAAAAGCCTTTGCTGCCTCACACCATTTGGATGGGATGAAGCTGGGTGGGTCTGTGTGCACCACCGGTAGCCTCTGTTAATGCTAATGGTTCTTAGAGCACCAGCTGCTCTACCATCCTCCTTTACCATGGCAACATCTCCAGGGAATCGCTGCAGTGGGAGGACTTTGTTCTTCTGGTTGCTGTGGCTGATTCTGAGCCTCCCAAACCCCAGAGACTACCCACCCTGTTTGCTCATCCCTCTACCTCAGTGCAGGGACCTGAAGTTGGGGCTCAGGCTGAAAAGGTTGGGATCTTGCTTAAACAGTAGTAACAAGCCTGCAAGTGAGGATGGGAACCGAGGGATGCTTGTCCCAGCCTCAAAGCAGCTTTTAGAAAGGATGGTTAGGGGTTATGTTCTAGTTGAGGTGTGAAAGGTGGAAGAGAGGGGGTGCTTATTGTTTCACTGATATTTAGAAACTGAGATGTCCTCTGGACCTTCATCTGCCACACGAGCTACACTAGGAAGGGACATTGGGCGGGCTCCAGGGATGCCCTGCATGGCAAAGGGAGGCCCGAGCTGAAGTCACGACTGGTTGTAACTTCTTTCCTCTTTGGCCCAGACGGTTGTAAAAGGATGAAGGATGAAGGATGAGGTCTTCTCCATATCCAGGAAAGTCAGTGCAAACCCAAGGCCCTGACTCTCCCCATCCATGTGTCCCTGATACCAACAGTGTGGGTCACCACTGTGGAATCAGTGTAATCTCACTCAGACAGGTGGTGACTTCCCCAAGGTCACAAAGGAGTAGCCAGAGGGTAGAAATGAAGACTTCTTGTCTTCCCTTCTGTTCTCCTTTCAACCTTACCTCCATGAGATGGTTAACTTTTGAGAGACACCTAGATTAGTAAAGTGCTGTTCTGGTTGTCTGTGGGGACATTTCAAGAGGTGATCAATTAAGGAAGGGAAACGCTACTCTGAATGCTGAAGGCGAAGGCCCCCGTGGGACAAGAGGAAGGAAGAGGAATCCCATGTGTGCATGTCCTCTCCGTGTTTCCTGACTGTCAGGCGTGCAGCCTCCTGTGACATGCGATCTCATCACCATGATATTCTGTCTCCCCACAGGCCACACTAATGGAGCCAACCAACCACAGGCTGAAGCCCCTGAAACCGTGAGTCAAAATAAAGCTTTCTTCTTCTTCTTCTTCTTCACATAGTTTATATTGGGTATTCTGTCTCAGGGATGGAAGTGGTGAAGGTATTGGATGCCGGATTGCTACCCTGCACCTTCATGACCAGTCTGGGGACTGATGGATGAAGAGAGGGCTTTAGGGTAAATACTAAGACTTTTGGTACAGGGGTATTGTATTGGAAAGATCAAGTCAGTCAATAAACACAGCATGCTGCCATTACCCTGTGATTTTTATAATTAAAGTCTCTCTGTTGAGGGGCCTAGGAGGCCATTCTGTAGCAAACCTATGGCAATACACTGTAAAAAGTGATAAATGAGCAGAATACAGCATATTTGTTGTGGTGCCTTTAGTGATGTGGAGAATAGGTAAGAGTCCTCTCTTGTAGGAACCCCTGTTGTTATGTCCTTCACTCTCTCAAGTGTCCTCTGGCACCCTAAAATAACACATACCCAGAGAACCTACATTCTCCCCACTCCTTGACCCTCTCTGACTTTCTCTTTCTTCCTATGATCTAGGAAGTCTATACCTCCAACTCCAGGCTCAGTGATCTTATTTCACCATTGCTCACGTGACTTGCTGCTTGTCAATCATCACGCCTTCAAATGCACTCAGATCCTCGTGTTCCATGGTTTATTGCTGCTTTTCTAATTGCCATCCTGTTTCCATTTCATTCCCTTTACAGTCTATCCTCTGCATGCGTCAGAGTGATCCTTCTAAAATATAAACTCAATTATGTCACTCACCTGCACTCCCAGACCCTCCCTGCCTTGGTACACTGGGCTCTGAAGCTCATCTCTCTCCTGATCCCATCCCAGAACAGTGGCATTTAGTGTGTGTGTGTGTGTGTGTGTGTGTGTGTGTGTGTGTGTGTGTGTGTGTGTGATATTGCAAGCCATAGACTGTGAGCTTTGCTGTCCTTCACGGCATAGAGAGGATGTGGAAGGTCTTTGACCTGCAGAGTTGGTGTTGAACAAAGTCGCCCACAGGATAGAAAGGGTATAAGCACCAAGACAAATCCACATACTCAGTCCTAGACTGGCCCTGGGCACTGTGAATCAAATGGCACAGGGGGTCTTTTGGGGTATCATATAGGCTTTTCTGGTCACAGGAACTGGAACCTTTACCTACATATCCCTCAGTATCACAGGCTGTCCTGCTACTCCTTCAAACACACATTTTATGGACACATGACAGGAAGGGAGACTATAATAATTAATTGTATAAATGTCAACTTTATAGAAGTAAGAAACGCCTATGTGTGGGTGGGGGTGTGTGTGTTCACGTGTGTGCATGTGGAGACCAGAGGACAGCTTCAACTTTAATGTCCTTCAAATACCGCCTACATTAGTTGATTGAGTGAGTGATTGATTGATTGAGATGTGGTCTCTTACCAGGCTAGAACTTGCCAAGAAGAAGACTAAGCTGGCTGACCTGTGAACCCCAGGTTTTTTTTTTTTTTTTTACTTTACTTACTTTACTTCCCTTTGCTGGCATTAGGAGCATGCCACACAGCCTGGCTTTTTTGGAGGAGTTTTTCGGGATCAAACTCAGGTCCCTGGAGCATGAACTGAGCCATCTCCCCAGCCTCACCTAGGGCATTAAGGAGACACACCTTAGTGTGTGTGAGAGAAAGAGATCTCCAGAGGGATCTGATGAACACCTTTCTGAATGTAGTCCAGAAGACAAAGGGTAAGGAAGGAAGCCAGCTGAGAACAGGCATGTCTCCTATCTCGGCTTCCTGGGTGGTGCCCCACAGGGATGGACTGTGTTGTTCTGAACTGTGAACCTACATAAACCCACCCTCCTTAAGTTGCTTTCGGTTAGCCATGTGATCACAGAAAAGGAACTAACATAGGGAGGGAGGGAAGGAGGGAGGGAAGTGGAGAGGGGCAACAGATATGTCTGGGCTTTGGTTTTCCACCTCTCTACTATTTTCTGTAGTTGGGTTTCAGCATCTCAGATGGCTTTCTATGCCTGGGCATTTTTATCTCTGTGGCGCCCTCCTTCTTCCATAGAAATACATTAAAAATTTGATTTCCTGACTAGGTTGCTATGAAGATGGATATGTCCCAAGTTCAGGTCATAGTATTATTCTCATTTGAAATAAATTAGAACTCTCTGGGCCCCAATGTCTTGCCTCTGGGTGTACTGGCGTGTTCAGAGCAGCCTCCGCCTCTTTATCCTCCACAGAGCTTTTCCCTGGAAAAGGCCTGGCCAGGCGGGAGCCCCTGGGGTGTTCTGAGCACAGGCAGAGGAAGCCAGGGGGCTTTGCAGGATGTATAACAGCACCCAAAAGCATGGAAGCAAGGAGCCCTTGTGGGACCCTGCAGGTGTCTTCCCCAGATGTGCTCCTGTCCCCCAACCTCATCCCCAGCCTGTCACATGGTCACTCATCTCCAAACTATAGCACCTGACAAGAAGAGAGATGTCCCTTTGGGAAGGGGCATTTTATGGGAAAGCAAAGAGGATGGAAACTTTAGTACTCTGAAGTTGCAACCAAAAGCATGCATGATTGCAGCTTCCTCCTAGGGAAGGGGAGGGTCCTGCCACCATCATCTTCTGAGCAGAGTATGCATTCAGGACATGAGACCATGCTCCTGGTAAAGCTGACGCTCCCTGTATTTTGCTTTATCAGTAATTAAGGTGATGATTTTTACACTCTCCATTCTCTATCTCAGATGCAGTAAAATAAGACTTTTAGTGCAATAAAAGAATAAAAAAGAATTCCTGGGGCAGAGCTCACTGCATCATCTCTGAGTTTGACTAATCAAAAGGTCCAGCTCTCTGTGAGGTTAGATCCCCTCAGCCTCCAGATTAGTTTTGGAAACATTCTTGAGTGAGAAATGGTTTCCATTGTGTCCTCTGCTGCTTGCCCCTCCCCTTCCTGCTTAGGGTGGAGCTCTCTCCATGGAGGCCTCACATAGAGAAGACATCTGTGAGGAATCTGAGGACACTCTTCTTTTAACCTGTCCAGGGCCCAATACAAGGGGACAGAACATCTCAGTCCCAAGCTAGGTGGTCCTTCTTAAGTCTTTCTCTTGTCACATATGATCCTCAGGTGGGCTGAATGACTCTTACAAGCACCATGGACCAAAAGAGACCTCTCAGAGAGCTGAGAATTGAATGCCCCCTGACTTGAAACATCATAGACAAATGCAGACAGTAGCAGCACCTTGTGGGCATTCACTGGGGTCTTCCAAACCAAACAGAGACCATGTCTAGTTGAGAGGAAACTGAAGTTGACTACAGTATTAGTCACTGTTCTGTTGCTGTAGGGAGACACCATGACCAAGGCAATTCTTATAAAAGAGAGCATTTAATTGGGGACTTTCTTACAGTTTCAGAGGGTGAGTCCATTATCATCATGGTGGAAAACAAGGCAGGCATTGTGCTGAAGAAGTAATGGAGAGCTACATCCTGATCTCTAGGTGGGGGGGGGAGAATGGGCCTGGCCTGGGCTTTTGAAACCTCAAGACCCACCCCAGCAACACACAACTCCTCCAACAAGGACACCCCTCCTAATCCTTCCAAACAGCTCATCAACTGGGGACTACGCATGCAAATACATGAGCCCAAGGGGCGGGGGCATCCTCATTCAAGTCAGCACAACTACTGACGCTCCCCAAGCAGAACTTTGGACCTGACCGTGAATGAAGGGATTTTATAGGCAGAGACATACCATGAGAAAGTCTCATTCCAAAGTCAACATGCTGGCCAAGCAGTGGGTGTGCTTTCTCTTTCTCTGGTTTGTATTAATCTAGGTGTTTGCAGCTTGAGATCTCAGGGTGTATTGTGACTTTCATCCTGAGTCTTTGCAAACTTGGAAACATAACTTCCTGCAGCAGAGCTGGGTCCAGGTGTCAGATCAAAGGGGTTCTTGTTCCCGTGGAAGCTGTACCAACATAAGATGAGATCTAATTTGTTCTAAATTAGTCAGCTGCATAAATGTTCTTCAGTGTCTGAGGACAAGATAACCTGTACTATAGTCATCTGTCATCCTTTTCAAGGAGAGACCATGGCCTCTGAAGGCAGCTTATTATGAATATCACCATCTGGGAGTATTTGGATAAAATCATCTTCTAACGTAGGTGTCCTTTGCCTCCAGAATACAAAACACGATAAGTCATTCACTAGATTCTGTGCACTAGGTTTTTTCCAGGTTTGGCCACATGCCCACCGGAGCCATTCGAGTTCACTCAAAGCAGATGGGTTGAGAAGGAGAAAGAGATGGTGTGTCAATGCAAATGATGCTGATGCCTAAAGGCAGCGGGAAGGTGGGTGGACAAGCCAATTGATGTACCGAGGCAGTGAAGAAGCAGGATGGGATCATCTCTCAACTCATGCCCCAAAGCCTCCCAGGTATATGATGTTTCCCCAAGTCTGTAGTTGGTTATTTATCCAGCAGGCATTCATCAGGGTCTGACTGTGGACAAAGTCCTGAACCACCAAAGATACAAAGTAAGATGCCAAAGTCCTGAACCACCAAAGATACAAAGTAAGATGCCAAAGTCCTGAACCATCAAAGATACAAAGTAAGATGCCAAAGTCCTGAACCATCAAAGATACAAAGTAAGATGCCAAAGTCCTGAACCATCAAAGATACAAAATAAGATGCCAAAGTCCTGAACCACCAAAGATACAAAGTAAGATGCCACATGACCCTGGTTCTTAAAACTCTTATATCACATTGAAATAGGGACACCTTACCCCTGGAATTCCTTCTCCTAGTAAGGGAGATTATGGAGTATACAGGAGGCTTAAGATGTTCACTGAGAAAGTAAATTGTCCTGTGACCAATGTAGAAAAGCAGATTCAGTGACAAGAGTTGGTCATAATTGGGGCCAGGTGCAAAGTGGCAACACAGAGGGTCAGGTGGCTCATCTGGTCCTATTGTTTCTGTGGTCAAGGCCATGCCCTGCCTTGCTCAGAGAGCCATTCTTCAGCAAGATGTGGGACCTCACCAAAGGATGTTTGTTGGGCTACAAGGTTTTCCCCAATTCTATCAGCTTTCAGTTTCCTAGTACTATGGATTTATTTTTATTTTTTTAGTTTTTCAAGACAGGGTTTCTCTGTAGCTTTGGTGCCTGTCCTGGAACTAGCTCTTTTAGACCAGCCTGGCCTTGAACTCACAGAGATCTGCCTGCCTCTGCCTCCCGAGTGCTAGGATTAAAGGCGTGTGCCACCAATGCCTGGACAGATTTATTTTTTAAGCCATGATTTTATTTTCTTCCAACAAACTTATTCATTTCTTTGAACTTAAAGATGGAAAAAAAATCAAATACCGAGTCTGCAAGTTTCTCTGGAGCTTCTGACCTACTTTGGAGAAAGGAATTCTTGATGGAAGTATAAGCGAAAGACATCCTTCTGAAGATTTCTGAGATGTGCTGTCAGAGACACGGAAGAGCTGCCTTCTCTGGGCTTCCTCCAAAAAATCTCTGTGTAGCAGTGATGTCTAAGCCAATGCTTTGTTGCCTGCTCACCACATCCACTCGGGTACCAGGTCTCCTGGGGTAGGATGCCAAGCTGCTCCCCTCCAGCCCTGTGCTCCACTTCCCACGGGCCCGAATCTTCAGCACAGGCTTTGGTTCTGAATAACCACGTCCTAGGGGAGCCCCTGGAACAGGGACTTAGGCCCCGTCCTTCTACACCAAGTTCCTGCTTGCTGCCAATGGTGTATCTGGGTATAGTGCTCTCTCTGACCCTTGCCTGTACCATATGTTCCCCTGACATTCTTCCTGCCCTGCTTTTGTCTGTGTTTCATGATCCAGGAATGTGTCCCCAAAAAGGCACGGCTAGAAACCTAGTCCCCAAATTCATGTATTGATGCCATGTAGAAATAGGGTTGGGAGAGGTGATTGGGCTTAGATGAGGTCATGACATCTACAATGGCACAAATGGCTTTCTAAGAAAAGGAAGAGAGACATGAACTTGATACCTGCTCTGTCTCACTGTGCCTTGCTTCCTCCCAGGCTGCCATGTAGCAAGAAGGTCCTTTCCTGATGCTTGTCCCTTAGTGATGGACATCCCAGCATCCCCAAATCATGAGCCATATAGAGTTTGATCTTTCTAAATCAATATGAGTGCAAGTATTCCATTATAGCAACAGAAAACACACATTCATCAACTCCCATGCCACTTCATCTGGGGACCACGACCTTCACCCTACAACTATGACCTTCACCCCACAATGCACACACACTTTGACTTCTGTCCTTGCTGAGATACTTATTGGAACATTTTTATTATTACTTCTTACAATCCAATGCTAAACCCGGCATTGACTTCTTCCCTACTCATTAAGCCACTCACACACCTTTAAGTCCCGTGCTTTCTTCCTGCAGAGAAAAATGAAATCTTAAATTTTGTGGTTTCCTATGTAAAAGTTGAAAGCTCACATCATGCACATGCATGTACACACACACTCATACACACACACACACACACACACACACACACACACACACACACTAAAATGAAGACAGGCAACATATTGACTGGATTTTTTTTCTTCTTAGTACTCAAATCCCTGAATACTGTGACTACTCATCCCCCTGGCAAAGGAGATGGTCTCACTTTGTTCTTGGATCAGGTGAAATTGCTGCCCTGAGCTAGGGCACATTCTGTATTCCAGAAACCTCTGGATCCTATATAAAGATGGAGATGGCCAGTACCTGCTTTCAGACATACCCACATCCTGGAGTTCTGGTGAGGATGGAGATAAACAGCCCAAATGAGGTATCTAATCCAGAGTTGGGCACCTCCCATCACAAGTGCCCACAAACGATGCCCACTCACAAATGATGGTGAGTATACTGAACTGTGACTACTAAGGAAGTCACACCCTGGCTCAAATACAAACAGTGGCAGAGTAAGTAGTGTAGGCTGGACTTGGGGAGTCTCTGACACTCTACAAAGCTACCCTTCTAAGTGTCCTGAATCCTGTGATATGGTCTGATCTAGAATGTTCTCCAAAGGCCTATGTGCCAAAGGTTTGGTCCTGGGAATTATTGGGAGTAGGCAGAATCCTTAGTGGGCAGGGCCTTCGTGGGAGGTCTGTAGGTCATTGGGGGTGTACTATTGAAAGCATCACTGGGATTTTGGTCTCTTCTTGTTTCTCACTTTGTCTCCTGGCCACTGTGAGGTGAGTAGCTTTGGTCCACTCCTATTCCATGACATGATTTTATGCCTTGCTACAGTCTCCAAACTCTGAAACCTTAAACCCAAATCCATCTTTCTATATTTTTACATTATTTCTCTCAGGCGCATGTCATAACAATGAAAATCAGATTGACATAGATAGAGTCAAGGGTATTATCATCCTATTTACTGAACACGCACTGTGGAAGACTCTATGCTAAGCACTTTACTATCTTATTTCTCTCTCTTTGCTCAGAGTTCTACTCTATATGAGAAAGACAATGAGCTAGAGCAAGGTTGTATTTTCTATGAAGTGAATGGAAGAATGCAGATATCTGGCCCCAGGGTTGGGCCTGGGATGCCCTCTGCTGATCTGCTGTCTACACACGTAGTCCTTTATCATGCATGTAGAATATCCATGTTATGGATGACACTAGATTTGGTTCAGAGGTGACACGGTGGTATAGAGTTCTGAGGTCCATCGTTAGACTGGGAGTCAAGCAATTCTCAGAGACCTTTATCTGGCCCAACATTTAGAGATGAACCCCTCATGCTTCTATGATGTGAGTAGTCTCCAGCCTCAGGCTACTGCAGGTGATCTTGGCACCGCAGGCTCTCTTTCTCCTCTGGTGAGACCCAGGGGCCCTCTGGTTTCAGTTCAGTCAGCAGCTGGAGAATGGGCGCTCACTACTTCCAGCCAGGGGAGCTGGAGATGGTTCAGGTTTTGCTCATTCGTGTCTAAGGGGACAGTGAAAATGACTCTAGTGGTCTTCTGTGGGCATTATATGTTGAACAATGTTGGCAGAAAGCTGAGGGGCCCCCACCCCCACCCTGCACAGGCTATCATGCCGTGAAGCTAGGGAAAGCCTGTGTGCTGACTGAAACGAAAGGCTTCCGGCATCTCCACTCTTCTAAAGTCCACCCGATACAACTCCGGGGCTGCCTCCTCCCTGCCCACCTCTCCCTGGAGCTCTCCTCCTCCTCTGCTCCTGTAACCAGGCAACCAGGGAAGCTCATGGATTTCTGAGTGACAGATGTAAGGGCCGTGTGCTCTGCAGTGGTCACAGACACCTAGAACGTTCTGAAGACACATTTAACCAAGGTGTCATTGTCATAGCGAGAAAGGAGAAAACACAAATGCATACCATAATTAAGTTTAGGAAAGAGCTGTTGCATCTATCTTCTTCACATTTATATTTCTAGGTGACTGAAAAAGTCACCTGCTAATTATCCTCCATTCCCTTCTTGTTGGCATAAGATGCTAATTACTCTTTGGGAAATTGCGATGCAGGGCGCACTATTTCAGTCAGCATGAAAGCCTTCATAACTAAGGACACGATCCAAACTCCATGTGCTTTTATATTGTGTATTTCCATCCTCTAAGTGGCCATCTGAGAGTCAGTATGGGAGCCCACATGGTCAGACTGGTAGCTATTCTGCCGTTGTTTGCACGTGGCGTCCAACTCTCGCTGGCCACTTCTGTTCAAGCCGTCAGAAATAGAGACCATGACTGAGGGGATGGTTTAAGGCGCTGCACGGAGAGAGTCTTGGTGGTTGAGAGCGCAGACTCCTCCCAGAGGACCTACGTTAGGATCCCAGCACTTGTGTGCTGCTTCACAACTGTCCCGCCAGTGCCAGGAGATCTGAGACCCTCTTTGGCCACCCCCACCCCGGTATTAAGCACACATGTGGCATGCGTACATATATGCAGGCAAACACTCGTACATGAAAAACAACATAAATAAATCTCCAAAAAGATTTGAAAAAATCAAGTGTAGCCCGGGAACACGAGTGATTTGCTCTTGTGTTCAGGGCTAATTACATCTCCACTGCGGGAGAGTCTGGGGAGCGGAACACAGACAGATGGCACCCGGCAGGCCATAATTCTACTTATGGAGAAGGGAAAAGAGCCGGCCACTTCCTCCCCTGAGAAGTGTTATCTGCATTAGTCAGCCCAGGATGCCATGAGAATATGTTCTCCATTTGTGCTTTAGAAACTTAGTTCTAGAAGCTGGAAAGTCCAAAACAACAGAAGAGCTGCTAGCTAAGTTCGATTCTGTATCCTGGCTCAAAGAAGGCCTCTACCGGTACCCATGCTAGCTAGGGAGGTCCAGGGATGCCTCTGGGGTCCCTTTATGAGGGCACCAATCCCATTCATGGAGTTCTGCCACCGTGAGCTGTGAAGTCATCTTGTGGCGCTGGTTTCAATACACGAATCTGGGGGAGGAGGATCACCATCACATTTTTTTTTCCTGACATTTTTCAGCCAAGAAAACTGATGCACAGACAATTAAGAAACTCCCTCTAGAGCACAGATGATGAGAGTGAAGTTTAGATCCTTACTTAGCTTTACTGGGTCTGAGTCTGTGCCTGCTGTGCTGGATTCCCAGTACAACACGACCTCCCACAGATAATCAGTACAGTTCTTCCAGTTTCGCTGCCCTCTCCATCTCCCATGCCGAAGCAGCAAAGACATCACTGCCAAGAGATCACTCATAGACTCACGATGGAGTACTACACAGCGAAGAAAAATATGACATCCTGAAATTTGCAGGTGAATGGATGGATCCAGAAAACATCATACTGAGAGCGAGGTAACCCAGACCCAGAAAGATAAATGTCATATGTGGTTTCTAGACATAAAGCAAAGAAAACCAGCCTACGATTCACAACCCCAGAGAACCTAGACAACAATGAGGATCCTAAGAGAGACATACATGGATCTAATTTACATGGGAAGTAGAAACAGACAAGATCTCCTGAGTAAATTAGGAGTATGGGGACCTTGGGAGAGGGTTGAAGGGGAAAGGAAAGGAAGGGAAGGGAGCAGAGAAAAATGTAGAGCTCAATAAAATCAATAGAAAAAAGAAAAGAAAAAGAAATCACTCACAGACACCTGAGCTTGAGGAACATATATCATCCATACCTCAGTCATAGTCAGCACCCTGGACTGTTGGCAAGGGAGTGGCTGGACAGGGTGTCCTTCTACAATGACCTCTCGTACGACCAACTCACCAAAATCCAGGAGGACCTGAGACTTGATTCTGCTTCAGTGATTCTCAACCTGTAGGCCAAGACCCTTTTGGGGGACACATATCAGATATTTACATTACAATTCATAACAGTAGCAAAATTATAGTTATGATGTAGTGATGAAATATTTTTATGGCTGGGGATCATCACAATCTGAGGAACTGTATTAAAGGATCTCAGCATTAGGAAGGCTGAGAACAACTGCTCTACTTGAAAAACAGTCTGGTTCTCCCTAAACAGCACAGCTCCTTCCTGTTGTCTTGAGAGGCTCAGTTTGCTAGAGTGGGAACCTGTGAAGCCAGTAAAAGACCTGGGCAGCAACCCTAAGCCACATAGCTGCCTTTCCCATCAGCTGTGGCAAGGATCGGGGAGGCATGGCTCTTCCTGACAGTTTTCAGAGTAGGTATTTTGTATCTTAAAGACTCAGATACTCTTGAAGACTTTATCATCATGGTCATCTAATCTTTAAAAACAGAACAAGCGCTATTTTATGTCCCTCTGCAGTAAAAAAGGCACTTCTGCTACTTAGAGGAAATCAGAACCCCTTGGGTACATAGTTGGAAGCAGACAAAGAGGGCACAAGTTCTGAGGCTTTCAAGGATTATCAGGAAGCAGCGGTGGATTTCCTCTCTGACTCACATCTCCTCGTTACCTATAGCTAGTTTCTTTTAAGTTTGGAAGAAACATATCTGTGTCTTTGCCTTGCTGGGAGTTGGAGGGTCAGTGTAGTGGATGGTCTGAGCTAGCTTAAACAGGCAACCCGATCCACTGATTTATAACTTTTAGAAGGATGGGGAATAAGGATTGTTATAGTATTTCCAGTCCAAGGTCATGTGTGTGTGGGTGCTTTCTTAACAGCGAGCGGTTTTGATACCTGAAAGGATAGAGTGGGCAGTTTGAAGAACTGGATTGATTATCTGTAAGAGATAATGCTGTGTCGTGAATCCAGCACCGTGAGGGATAGACTGGTATTTTGGCTTACTGTTCCAGAGGGAGAGACGGAGTCCATCGTGCTAGAAGCAGGCTGATCACATTGATCTGGACATGTGAAGCAAAGAGCAGAAACAGAAAACAGGGTGAGATAATAAACCCTCAGAAGCCATCCGCAGCAGTGTGTTTCCTCCAGCAAGCCTCCACTTCCTAGAGGTCCCATGATTGCCCCCCCAAACAGTGCCACCAAGTGGCGATCAAGTGTTCAAATACATGAGCCTTCATAGATTCAGTGACAGACAAGCTACAAAAAGACCCTTTTATTTTCTATACTCTGGAGGGAGTATAGAAATTATATAATAAATATAAAGTATATAATAATAAATAAAATAAATAATATAATATATAGTATTAGTTGTTCTGCACCTCAGTTTCCTCATCTGAACTAAGCACTTACATACCCAGGCAGCCCCATACTTTGGCAGCTCCCCGATGCCTTGAGACATGGGCAAGAAAAAGAGCCTTCTCCTTAAAATCCTCTTGTGCTTGTTAGTCCCACTAATGAGAATAGGTCAATTCAATTTTTAAATCAGTAATAAAAGAGTTAAATAAACTATGGATAACCCATGCTGTGGGCTACTATGCAATAACTACAAAGAAAGAGATGGCCATTCTATGTGAGTACGAATGAATGTCTTTGCGTCTCTCTCTCTCTCTCTCTCTCTCTCTCTCTCTCTCTCTCTCTCTCTCTCTCTCTCTCTCTGTGTGTGTGTGTGTGTGTACTGTGGCTTGTCTCAAAATCTCATGTTGAAGTTTAATTTTCATTGTGGGATTAGTAGGCCATGGGAGTAGTTCAGGTGAGGTGTGATTGTGAATATATCAGGAGGGCAGAAACTTAATCCAAGTAAGAAAGACCAGAGGAGATGCATATATATTCTGTGCCAGCAAGAGGGCTACCACCCGATGAAGCCCTTGGACCCTACCTTCACCAGCAAGAAGGTTATCACCAGATGAAACCCTTGGATCCCACCTGTGAACCCAAGCTCACCTAGTCTGTGCCAGTAATGATAAGAAATGGGCTAATATCGGGGAGGGAGGAAAGAGAACACAGATATTGCACACAATGGGATGCATCGATGAACAAAATAAATAGACTCTGTGAGTCTACCCCTCTAAAGTCATAACGAGAAACAGGGTCTAGAAATAGGGTGAGAGCAACCAAAGGCCCGGAACTATTGATGATGCAGATGGTGGATAGAACAGAGGGGAGCCAAAGGGATGGAGGAACTAGGAGAGAAGCAGATACGGTAGGGATGAAGTCAAGGCCTCTGCTCTAATTCAGGCCACATGGCCTTTCAGGTCCAGTCTGAGGTGTCATGCTGGAGGAGCGTATTAATTATTGCCATCTTATAAATATCGCGTACAGTCATAGCACTGGAAGAACCAAGGATAGGTGGGGAATGTACCAGAAAGAGCAGGGACTGCCCTCATCTGGAGACCACTCATAGGAGGAAGGCCCAGCATGGGAAGAAGAAAAAGAACAGGGAGTGAGGTAAGAAACCACACACACACACACACACACACTCACACACACACACACACACACACACACACACAGAGAGAGAGAGAGAGAGAGAGAGAGAGAGAGAGAGAGAGAGAGAGAGAGAGAGGCTGAAAGCCAAGGCAAACAGATCTCCAGGATAGGGAGAGAGCCATGCCAGTGAAGGCAGCTGGCAACATAAGGCACAATGCAAGTGATGCCCCATAGTTCTGGAGGGTGGGAAGAGTCGAGACTGGGATTAAGGAATGGAGTGAAGTCGGTGTCTACATTATTGGTGTAACTGGAAAATAGCAGTACATTAAAAGAGGGGTTTACTGGGGGCTGGAGAGATGGCTCAGAGGATAAGAGCACTGGCTGCTCTTCCAGGTCCTGAGTTCAATTCCCAGCAACCACATGGTGGCTCACAACCATCTGTAGTGGGATCTGGTGCCCTTTTCTGCTGTGCAGATATACGTGCAGGCAAAACACTGAATACATAAAAACTAAATAAATCTTAAAAAAAGAAAAGAAAAGGAAGAAGGGTCTTGTGTAGGTATTTTCTCTGAATTAAAATGTTTCTTCCTGGAGGGAATTGGTGGACTCACACAACTTAGGGGGCCCAGGAATCTCACAAAGTTCCTAAGGCCTCTCCCCAGCATTATAAAATCAGTGGGCAGTTTCTGGGAGAGGAGCCCACCCATGGATGCATCTAGACACGTGCAGGGGTTTCAGGGTGCAGGGTTCTTGAGCTAATCAGCTGTGCTGCAGTGGACCTTCAGGTGCCTTCGAGTTACCCATGCCCCAGTAAGTAACCCCTCACCCATATCCCTGAGAGCAGCGCTAGTGGTTCAGGAAGCTGGTTGTGACCAGAATGGTCTGTGTCAGTGCGCTATCTGGGTTAATAGATGTTTGCTCACATTCTTCCAGAAGTGCTTCCGGCGGAGAAAGGGCTTTCTCCTCACTGGCTCGTGTCTTTTCCATCTCTCCTCCAGAGATGTGGTTTGAATGGGAAATGTCCATACAAAAGCTCATGTATCTGAAGACTTGATTTCCACTTGGTGGCGCTGTTTGGGGAGGCCGTGGAGCCTTTAGGAAGTAGAAGCTTGCTGGAGGAAGTATGTTTCTGGAGGTGGGGCTATGAAGGGTTTTTTTTTTTATTCATCTATTTATTTTACATCCTGGCTGCAGCTCCCCCTCATCCTTCCCTCATAATCCCTCTCCCTTATTCCTCTCGCCCCCTCCCCACTCCCCAGTCCCCACCTTTTTAGACTCCATTTAGGTAAAGGCTGGACTCACATGAGTATCAATAGAACGTGGCATATCAAATTGCAGTAAGACTAAGCACCAGCCAATGTATTAAGGCTGGGTAAGGTGACCCAGTATGAGAAGTAGGGTCCCAAAAGCCAGTAAAAGAGTGGGAGACAGTCCCTGTTCCTGCTGTTAGAAGTTCCACAAGAAGACCAAGCTGCACAACTGTAACCTATGCAGAGTGCCTAGGTCACTCTCAGGCTCCCTGGTTGTTGGATCCGTCTCTGTGAGCCCTTTTGTGGCCAGGTTAGTTGGTTGTGTGAGCCTTCCTGTGGTGTCCTTGACCCCTCTGGCTCCAAGGATTTTTTTTTTTTTTGGTCCTGCCTGACTTTCTGTTCTTGCTCTTTGCTTCATGTGTTCAGATGAGATGTAATCAGCCCGCTTCTAGTGTGATGGACTCTGCCTATCCCTTGGGAACCGTGAGCCAAGAGAACCTCTTTCTCCTTAAAGCTGCTTTGGTCAGACTGGTTTGTCACACCGACAGCAAAGAAGCTACTGCAAGAGAGCACACTAATGCCCTGCCCTTGCCTTCTGTCTGCCCCTCGGAAGTGCGTCCTTCTATCGACAGGGGCCTTCCTTTCCTTCCTCCTCCCGGACCATGCCTAAGCATGTTCCAATCCCTCAGCACAACTCTATCAGCTCATGTGTCACCTTGCTTCCTGGTGGTCATCCCCTTCTTGGAGACCCATTCACGCCGCACAAGAGAGCAATTCCATAAGTGCAGCCCTCTGTGAAGGTGTAAAGAACACGCACTGCCAGAAACTTCGCCATGGACTACCGCATTGACTTGGTTTTGTCTGTATTGTTATTTTGTCAACCAGCATCTTTCCCTCCCCTCCCCCCGGGCCATTTCAGGCTCTGTTTTGTGTAGATGACTCGAGACATTCTGGAAATTTCATTCAATTTGAATGACCCATTCAATCCAGATATCCCAACCCTGTGGATGAAACACGCACACACACACACACACACACACACACACACCTCTGCCAAGTTCGAAGTCTCAGGGTCAATGAACCAGTTTGTTTTTCTTTAATTATGAAAACTAAATAAGGGCAGGTGAACCTCATGGGTGTATGTCAAAGAAGGAAGAGCTGTAAGCTGGGAGAGATAAAGATAAATCTATCATGCTTCTCACAGTGAATGATGTTGGTGCAATTAAACAGAGCCAGTCTGATGACTGTTAATGTACTATGTTCTTATGTTCCGGGCCATCACCCTCATGTTTCCTGTCACCCAATCTAAAGATCAGAGACCCGAGGAAGAGGGCACTTGCCTTGCAAAGATGCTGAGTTATGCCAGGCAGCCCCGAAAAGTAGGTCAGTGGGTCACCCGTGCAGACCTTGTACAAAGGCAGTTGGTCTGATGCCAGCAAGGGCCAGCCCTTCTGGAGCCAGGGCAGTGCTGGCAGAGTCCCTGGAAGAGGAGCCAGATATGAAGAACCTGCATTCTGGGGAACAAGAGAGCCTCTCAAAATGAGAGTAAGCTAACTATAGGAGGGTGAGACAAGCCAGGAGAGTCTCTACACTGCAACTGTGGACAGCTGTGACTTAGAAGCAGCAAAGAGTGGGTGCATCCAGAGCAGCGGGGAGCTCAAATACGAGACAGTTTTCCTCTCGTGCCTGCAGGCTATATGCACATGGCTTGGGAACTTAGCAAAGAACAAGATGGATCATGGGAATCCTAGCTGTGCAGGGTGGTAAAGAAGCGTGGAGGCTTAGGGTAGGAGTTGCCCCCACCTGAGTCCCAGGCAGGAACCTAAACATTCAGCCTCCAGTAGCCTTAGGTGGAAGGCTCCATCTACTGCTGTCTGTCATGCTGAAGCTTCAGGGTAGGGTGGGGCTTGCAAATCTGATCACCCCATAGTGGATTCAACCTTCAATCTTTTTTTCTTCCCATACTTTCTGGAGTGAGGCTTCCCAGCCTATGGCTTTGTACAGTTTTCCTATGTAGAGGCTGAATGCAGGGGCCTGTGGATGGGCCCTGGAGCCACTTGGGTGATGTTGACATCTATTCCTTAGTCCCGTTATCCTATTTCTGCCCTTGCAGAGGATTCCATGGTGCTCCCTCACATTGGTTCCTTGGATTCGGCCACACTGGCAGTCTGTCCTGCAGGACTCCTGCTATCCTGGTCACAAAGGAGCCCTTCAGTTCCTCAAGCATGACCTTAGTCTGAGCAATGAGAGGACAGGACGAGAATCATCTTTATCTAGTTAATGTTTGTTCAATGCCAAGAGGTTGGATTTATTTATTTTTTTTAACAGAAAATTCATGTGAAGGATCCAGAATGGAGTTCAGGCTAGAATAATGTAGACAGTTTGCAGGATTTTTTTTTTCATGACAGGGTGAGAAAGATTGGCAGTGTCCCCAGAAGCTAGAGAGCTCGTCCCTCAGAAAAATATGGACTCTTGGGTGGTGTCACCAACAGAAAGCCAAAGGAGGGCTGGAGATATCCAGCCCCAAGTCTGCTTAGGCCAGGTAGCTGTCTCTCCTATGCCAAGGCTGCCAGGAATTTTGACCCTCATGTTCTGGGGCTGCCTTTTGATCGGAATTCAAGATGGTAGATCTGGGAAATTTGACTAAGTAGGAAGGAAGCTACTGTGTGTAAACTAGGACTGTCCTGTCAAACGCTTGCTCCAGGTCTCAAAGCCAGTGCTGTGGGGAACACACTCCCGGAGAGTAGAAGAAAGGGTTTGGGATAGGATGGGGTTCTGGGCTCTCTTCCCATATGATGTTGGCTAGGAAATTAGAGCCCCAAATGTCACAACTGACTTGGCTCTAACCAGCCTGACCCTAAGGACAGATGCATACTGTAACCTTCTGGGAGAAACAGAGATGGCCCACCCAGTGCTCAGATGCCCACTCTGGGAAGTCCTGACCCCCGATTCACTCCTCACCCCTGGGCCTGTGCCTCTTTGGCAGGTTTCTTATAAGTCTATTTGATAAATTACCCTCCTCTTCTGCCTACTATTTAAATGACTTCCCCTCTTTCTAGATTTGGTCTGTAAAAATGAATCTGATTTACTCATAATGGCACCTGCTTTACTTACAGCTACCTTCCACAGCCAGTAGGGATGGGCAGGCTGCGCGGAGGCCCCAGACCCTGGACCCTACTGCCAACCAGGTTTTCTGGAAGGTGACAGTAGTCCAGAAAGTATCAATGCCACTCCAGGTCCACTCTTATGAGAAATAAGACATTTCCTTATTACTATGTTCAGAAAACTTCCCAGGACTTCACACTCATGAGTCTAAACGTTTTCTGTCATATTAAGCTATGATTTATTTCCTACCCAAATGTTTTCTGGGTAAAGTGCAAGTGATGGACACTAGAGTCAAACATAACACATTCTACCAAGCTCCAGGAACAAAGCTGGGGTTACTGGGCAAAAAACTAGTTTGTATCTAAGAAGCTGTCTGGACCACAGGACCCCGGAAGGCACGTTTCTGCATCACAGAACTGACTCAGGTTAGGCAGGCAGGAAAAGATGCTTTGAGGTATAAGATGCAATCTCTCTGCTTCCCAGAACCCCATAGGAACCTTACAGGAAATGGGGGAAACTGCAGGAGATAAGAAACACCCCAAGGGGCTATGATATTGATGGAGTTCTTGTAGGTCTTTTCTCAGGACAGGGGTGAGGTGGGGTTCATGGGAGGCAAGGGTAATATTGTACTATACAAGATCTTTTTCTGTAGTGTACACAGAGTATGGTCATGGGCTAGTTACCAGAGATGAACATGGTGCAGTCAACTGAGGTTATTAGTATATTCAACACACATCACTTCAGTACTTGGCTAACCATGGTGTAAATGAAATCTGCCCTAAGCGTCAGTGGAAGGCATTATAATAACCTAGAGGTACGTATGGTGGTTTCCTGTAGTGTCTTGTATGAGGTCACTAGGACATGGTTTGTCCTCAGTGGTTCATGTGTTGGTTGCTTGGTCTTCACAGTGGCAGGGTGGAAGAGAAACCTGGAGCGGGTAGGACAGAGTAGAAGGTTATTAGGCCATGGAGCACCAACCTCAGAGGAGATTAAAGAGGGCATCAGGGGGATTAGTTATTTTGAGAAAATGTGATTGTAAGGAAGCCTGGCATCTCCCCTGGATCTCTTTTCCCCTTGGCTGCACATTACTTTCTCACAATTTCCCATCATTGTGACTGCCTCACTACAGCCACGATATCTTTACCATGTTCTCGAGCCCTAGTTCTTTCAGTACAGTGAACTAAATAAGTCCCTGGTATTTTATTCTACAGCAGAAAATGGTCTAAGACAGGTCCAGACTTCCCTCTGGTCTGCTAAGGCACTCATCCCAATATCCAAAGATCCCTCTAAATATGCATCTCCTACATCCACGAGATTGAAGATGGTTCAATAAGAAGCCTCATGGTTTACTTATCTTTTAAAAAAAGTTATGACAGCTCAAATAATAGTTACTCAACATTCACAAAGTACTATGTTCCAGGCTTTGTGCGAAGTAGGTCACTTAGTGGTTGACAGTATTTTCCTGATTCTTAAGATGAGGAGCTGGCCTGATGTCACTTGCTGGCAAATGGTGAAGGTGGGATTTAGACTGGATGTGCAGGCAGGCCCAGCATGCTCTTAGCAATTGTACTCATAAGTCTTTCAAAAAACCTTCTGTGTCTCCACCAGGGTGTCTTCTGGCTAGAAAGTCTCCTTCATACTCCTAAAGTACAGCTTCCGTACTGACTAATGGTACACACCGAAGTCGACTACAGCATTGACACGAAGACTCTAAATGCCATTATCGTCTGCCAGAGAGCAGCAGCCATGAGCTATTCATCTTTGTTTCTCTAGAAACTCATTTAAAACCTTGTCTATGGAAAATGTTCATCATCTGTTGAATTGAATTGAATATATTTATTTCTCACCTAGAGTTATAGGTGGGCCCTGTGTAGGGACTTTTCAGACAAAATAGCATTGATCATTTGTCAAACTATAACCACAACATGTTTGAGAGTAAGCTGAAAGAAAAACACAAGAAAGAAGGGCTCCCTGGCAGAAGGTGGATCAGAATATGAATCATGCCCAGAGATTTTACAAGTACTCATGAGAAGCAGCTCTGACGGTTGCCATGAGAACTATCATTTGAGACTTCTGTGGTACCATGGCAATAGTGTAGCATTGCAGGTGCGTGTGTGTGTGTGTGTGTGTGTGTGTGTGTGTGTGTGTGTGTAGCACTATGGAGAGAATACTCCAAGGTTGTCACATAGGAAATTGTCATTGGAAAAGGTAAACACAAAAATAACAGAAACTCTTCCAGGAATTTCACAAAAGCCCCGCTATTTTTTCACGTCTACTTTATCAGTGACAGTGGGCAATGCTCAGGCTTAGCTGGGAATCCCTGAGAGAGAAGGGTGGGTGCCATGTGTTGCGGGAGAAGTGGGAAGATGTCCTAGTCTTCACCATGAGTAAACATTAGTCCTGTGGAACTCTGATTCGTACACGCTCTTCCCAGCTTTGCCAGTGAAGCCAAAGGCTAACCCAAATCATTACCTCTAGGGTAGTGGCATCGTTAGAGCCCACTGAAACTCAAACTTCTGTTGTGTTTGAGCACGCATCCTCTCTCATCTTCAACCTTCCAGGAGGGTCAAGTCCACCACAGTCAAGATTCTGAATTGTTTTGGAAGGTCGTGTTTGCTCTCATGTTGTCCTTTCATAGTTACACCTGCCTCCCTCCTGCTTCGAGCATCCATCCTAAATCTACTCATTTGTCCTCCGTTTCTACTATCATGTCATTTCAGGATGTTTTGTAACTGGCATCAGAGGGTCTGTAACCATCTCCAGGTGCTTTCCTTCACTCAGCAGGTCATGGAGGTTCAGCTAAGTAAGTCCTGTGCTCAGTCGCTTATTGCCATATGAGTATCATTCCATGGGATGCGGCAGGAACCCAAGTTTGTTTAACCTGTTGGAGGACATCCTACTTGGGACCGTGACAAACAAAACTAGTCTAAATATGCTTGCTCATGCAGGTTTCTGTGCAAACACAAAGGCCCGCTTCTCCGGGCTGAAAGGTGAGTGTGTAATGGCAGTGCAGAGTCATGGTAGCGGCACACCTAGCCCACTGCTCTGCCACTCACTGTGGCTGCTCCAGCTCACTCTTCTCCAGCATCTCCCTAGGGAGCCACTTCCCCCTATCCTAGCAGACTTTTAGTACTGTCAAAGATGGCGACTTGAGTAAATCACCACTAGATGTTTTAATTCAAACTTTGCCAAGGGCTGCTTAGCAGGCCCTCTTCCTCCTGTTTATTTACCATCTCTGTCCTTTTCTAATTGCTTTTTCTGTTGCTGTAAAATTTTATGATATATATGTGTGTGTGTGTATGTTCTAGATACTAATCCTTTGTTGAATATGTGATTTGCAAATATTTTCTCCTAGTTTGCAACTCTTTTTTAAAAAATCCTCTTATGATAAGCCTTTTACACAGTAAAATTTTACTTTAGATAAAATCAGACTTATCAATTTTTTTCTATCATAGACAGTGATTTTGGCATTAAGTCTAAGAACTCTTTACATGGTGTTATGGTTTAGACCTAACACATCTCCCAAAAGCTTATGTGTTAAAGACCTGGTCACTAGCCTGTGACATCATTGGGAGATATGTAACCTTCTGGATGTGTGGCCTAGTGGGAGGAAGTGAGGTCATTGCTGGTATGTTTTAGGGGACAAAGGGTTAGTGGGTCTTCCCCTTCTTACTTTTCTCATCATCATTATGACAAAATACCTGGCAAAAGCAGTTTGGGAAGGATGCATTTATTATGCCTCAGTGATTAGAGTCTATTACAATGGAGAAGGCATGGCAGCAGAAGCTGGGGGCGGCAGGTCACACCGCTTCAGAAGCTGGGGGCGGCAGGTCACACCACTGCAGAAGCTGGGGGTGGCAGGTCACACAGCTGCAGAAGCTGGGTACGGCAGGTCACACCGCTGCAGAAGCTGGGGGCGCCAGGTCACACTGCTGAAGAAGCTGGGGACGGCAGGTCACACTGCTGCAGAAGCAGGGGCGGCAGGTCACACCGCTGCAGAAGCTGGGGGCGGCAGGTCACACCGCTGCAGAAGCTGGGGGCGCCAGGTCACACTGCTGAAGAAGCAGGGACGGCAGGTCACACTGCTGCAGAAGCAGGGGCGGCAGGTCACGTGGCAGCTGTAGTCGGGAAGCAGAGAGAGATGAACGCTGATGCTCAACTCACTTTCCCAGCCATGGACAGTGTTGCTCTCGTTCGGGGTGAGTCTTCCTTCCTCAGTTAAACTGTTCCAGAAACATCTTCATACACACACAGGAGACTCTAAAGCCAGTAAAGCTGGCAATGAGTTTAACTCTCTCCTTCCTCTTCTCCCCACTTCACTCTTTCCCCCTGTCTCTGTCCCTCTCTCCCTCTCTCTCCCTTCCAAGGTTCCATTGAAATGAACAAATTGCTCTGCCGTGTGTTCCCTGCCAGGCTGCTCTGCCAGGCCTCAGAGCAATGGAACCAACGAGGCCTGGCCTGAAACCTCTGAAAGCATGACTCCAGATAAACCATTCCTTCCGGGAAGTTGTCCATCTCAGGTGTCTTGTGACAGGCAGAAAGCCAGCCAGCCCTCACAGGCTTCCTACTGAGTATTTCATTCTATATTTTTTGTACAAAGGTTTTTTTTTCTGCAGGTGACATCTAAGTCTATGATCCATTTTGAACCTGGGTATAAAGTGTGAAGGGTGAGGTCATAGTTTGTTGCTTTTTCTTTTTTCTGATGTGTTGGAGCCTCAGTTCTCAAACTGTGGGTTATGACTTCTTTGGGGGTTGAGTGACCATCTCATACAGGTCCTAAGACTAATCAGAAAACACAGATATTTGCATTTTTAACTCATAACAGTAGCAAAATTACAATTATAAAGTAGCAATGAAATAATTTTATGGTCGGGGGTCACCACAACTTGAGGGTCGCAGAGTTAGGAAAGTTAAGAACCGCTATGTCCCTAGCGCATTTAACTGGCTCCCTCAAATTTCCATTCTCCCATTTCCCCCACACCTACCTCCAGTTTACCCAGGAGATCTTTCCTATTTCCACTTCCCAGGGAAATTCATGCATCTCTCTTTGGGCACTCTTTGGTATCCAGCCTCTCCGGGGCTGTGGATTGTAGGTTGGTTGCCCTGTACTTTACTCACTTATGAGTGACTACACACCATGCTTGTCTTTCTGGGTTACTTCTCTCAGAATTAATTTTTTCTAGTTCTGTCCATTTACTTGCAAATGTCATGAGGCTTTTTTTCACATTAGTAATACTCCATTATGTAAATGTATCACATTTTCCTTATCTATTCTTTACATCTAGGTTGTTTCCAGGTTCTGGCTATTATGAGTAATACTGCTATGAACATTGTTTAGCAAGTGGCTTTGGGTATGACTGAACATCCTTTGAGTATATGTCTAAGATTGGTGTAGCTGGGCCTTAAGGTAGATTGATTGCTGTTTTTCAGTGAAACTGCCATAATTGATTTCCAAAGTGACTGTACCAGTTTGCACTCCCACCAGCAATGGAGGAGTGTTCCCCTTACTCCACATCCTCTCCACATAAGCTGTCATCAGGTTTTTGATCTTAGCCATTCTGACAGATATAAGATGGTCCCTCAGAGTCATTTTGCATTTCTCTGATGATTAAGAATATTGAATAAGGCTCAAGGCAGTGACCTCCACAGGGGCAGGTACAAGGGAGCAATCATTGAGGGAGCAGGTCTCTGTGGGACCAGGCTCAAGTCAGGGACCTCTGAGGGAGCAGGCCCAAGTCAGAGACCTCTGCAGGACCAGGCCCAAACCAGGGACATCTGTGGAAACAGGCCTGAGATAGCCACCTCTGCCAGAGCAGACCTGAGTCAATGACTTCCACAGGAGCAGGTACAAGGGAGTAACCGCTGAAGGTGCAGGCCCAAGCCAGAGACCTCTGCCACCTGGATGTGAGTCAGGGACCTCTGGATATGAGTCAGGGACCTCTGAGGGAGCAGGCCCTAGCCAGCAACCTCTGCCAGAGCAGGCCTGAGTCAATGACCTCTGCCAGAGCAGGCCAAAGGCAGTGATCACAGTGGGAGAAGCCCCAAAGAAGCAACCTCAGTAGGAGCAGGCCTGAAAGACCTCTGAGATTGGAGAGACACTCGGGAGCATCGAGCAACCTCCGAGAACACTGAGTGACCTCCGGGAACATGGAGTGACCTCTGGGAACACTGAGTGACCTCTGGGAACACTGAGTGACCTCCGGGAACACTGAGTGACCTCTGGGTGACTAGAAATGTGGCACTGACTGCACCATGAGGAGCAACTATCTGAGCCTTGGGTTCATTGGCACTTGGAAGATTGATCACCAGAGACATAGACAGCACCAACTATACCAGTCAGAGGAAAAGATGCGTAGACAAGCTAAGAACACACTCAACTCCACAAAGAGCAACATGAAACCAACAAAAATTAGTGGCTATACAACAACAAGACTTAAAAATTCAAATATAGATGAAGCAGAAGAAAGTGACCTAAAAAATAACTTCGGGAGAATGTTTGAGGCACTAAAAGAGGAAATGAAAAACTCCCTCAAAGAAATGGAAGAAAGACAAACAAAAAATTGGAAGAAATCAACAAATCCCTTAAAGAAAATCAAGAAAAAGCAATCAAACAGATGAAAGAAATTATTCAAGACTAGAAAACTGAAATAGAGACAATAAAGAAAACACAAACCAAGGGAATTCTGGAAATAGAAAATATGAGAACAATCATGAACCACAAATACAAGCATAAACAGCAGAATACAAGTGATGGAAGAGAGAATCTCAAAAGCTGAAGATACAATAGAGGAAATAGACTAATTGGTCAAAGAAAACATTAAATCTAATAAAAGCTTAAAACAAAATATTCAGGAAATATGGGAAACTACAAAAAGACTAAGCAAGAATAATAGGGATAAAAGAAGGAGAAGAACTCCAGCTCAAAAGCACATAGTCATAGAAGAAAACTTTCCCAACCTAAAGAAAGATATGCATATGAGGATACAAGAAGCTTACAGAACACCAAACAGACTGAATCAAAAAAAGTCCCCACACCACATAATAATCAAAACACTAAACATACAGAATAAAGAAAGACTATTAAGAGATGCAAAGGAAAAAGGCCAAGTAACATATAAAGGCAGACCTATCAGAATTGCACCTGACTTCTCAATGGAAACAATGAAAGCCATGGTCAAGCATTATGCAGACATTAAGAAACCACGGATGCCAGTCCAGACTACTATACCCAGCAAAACTTTCTTTTTTTTTTTTTTTTTTTTTTTTGGTTTTTTGAGACAGGGTTTCTCTGTGACTTTGGGGCCTGTCCTGGAACTAGCTCTGTAGACCAGGTTGGTCTCAAACTCACAGAGATCCACCTGCCTCTGCCTCCCGAGTGCTGGGATTAAAGGTGTGCATCACCACCGCCTGGCTTTTTGTTTTCCTTTTTTTTTTCAAAACTTTCAATCACCATAGAAGGACAAAAAAGTATTCCATGACAGAACCAGATTTAACCAATACCCAGCCACAAACCCAGCCCTACTAGAAGGAAAATTCAAACCCAAGGAAGTTGGCTACATCCACAAAAACACAGACAATAGATGATCTCACAGCAGCAAATCTGAAAGAAGGGAAAAACACACACAATAACATTACCAACAATGAAAACTAAAATAACAGGAGCTAGTTATCACTGGTCATTAATATCCCTTAATATAAATGGACTCAAATCATCTATAAAAAGACACCAGCTAACAGATTGGATAAGAAAACAGAATCAATCCTTTTGCTACATATAAGAAACATACCTCAACCTCAAAGATAGACATCACCTCAGAGTAAAGGGATGGAAAAAAATTTCCAATCAAATGGACCTAAGAAACAAGCTGGTGTAGCTATTCTAATATCTAACAAAATTGTCTTCAAACTAAAATCAATCAAAAGAGACAAAGAAGGACAGAAAAAATTCATCAAGAGGAAATCTCAATATTGAACATCTATGCCCCAAATACAAGGGCACCCTCATATGTAAAAGAAACACTTCTAAAGCTTAAATCATACATTAACTCCACACACTAATAGTGGGAGACTTCAACACTCCACTCTCACTACTGGACAGGTCTGTCAGACAGAAAATTAACAGAGAAATAAGGGAACTAATAACTGTTATGACTCAAATGGACTTAACCAACATCTATGGAACATTCCATCCAAACATAAAATAATATACCTTCTTCTCAGCACCTCATGGAACCTTCTCAAAAATTGACCACATACTCGGTAACAAAACAAACCTCAACAAATACAAAAAAATTGGAATAACCCAATGTACCTTATCAGATCACCATGCTTTAAAACTAGAAGTCAACAGCAATACTAATTCCCCTTGACTGAAGAGTAGGTAACGAAAATGTGGTACTTTTACACAATGGAGCACTACATATCAGAAAAAAAATGATATCTTGAAATTTGTAGCAAATGGATGGATCTAGAAAACATCATATTGAGTGAGGTAACCCAGACCCAGAAAGACAAATATAATATGTACTCACTCATAAGTAGCTTTTAGATATAAAGCAATGAAAAACTAGCTTACAATTCACAACTCCAGAGAACCAGACAACAAAGAGAACCCTAAGAGAGACATGCATGGATCTAATCTACATGGGAAGTAGAAAAATACAAGATCTGAATAAATTTGGAGCATGGGGACCATGGGAGAGGGTAGGAGGGGAGGAAAGAGTAAGGGAAGGGAGCGGAGAAAAATATATCGCCCAATAAAAACATTTTTTTTAGAAAAAAAAGGATGTTGAACAATTCTTTAAGTGCATTTCAGACATTTGAGATTCTTCTGCTGAGAATTCTCTGTTTAGATCTGTACCCCATTTTTTAATTGAATTATTTGGTATTTTGAAGCTAGGCTTTTGAATTCCTTATGTATTTTGGAGATCAGCCCTCTGTCAGATGTGAGGTTGGTGAACTGGCCATCTACTGTAATCAGATTGGTGACTCCCCTATTTGTCGTCACAGAGCCTTTATCCAGTAACTGATGGAAGCAGATGCAGAGATCCACAGCCAAGCACTAGGTTGAGCTCTGGGAGTCCTCCCAAAGAAATGGAGAAGGGGTTGTATGAGCTGGGGTGGTCAAGGTCGCGATGGAGGAACCCACAGAGACAGCTTGTGGGAGCATATGGACTCAACCAAGAGTTGCTGAGCCTGCATGGGACTGACCACTGCATGTATGTGACAGTTGTGCAGCTTGGTCTGTTTTTAAGACTCCTAGCAGTGAGGTCAGGACCTGTCTATGGTGCTTAGCTTTAGGGAACCCATTCCCCAAGGGTTACCTTGTCCAGCCTTTATACAGGGGAGGAGCTTGGTCCTACCTCAACATGATGTGCAACGCTATGTTCAAGCCCATGGGAGGCCTGCCCCTTTCTGAATGGAGATGGAGGAGTGAGTGGTTGGGGAGGGGGTAGATGGCAGCTGGAGGGAGAGAATGGGAGGAAAGGAGGGAGGAGAAATTCTGGTTGGCATGTAAAATAAAAGAATGTTAAAAAGAAAGAACTACTATGTGAGAGGCTCAGTTGCTCCAGCATTGTGTGTGATGAAAGCAACCCTTCCTCTACCGACTTCTCTTTGTTAAATTTGTCAAATTCAAGTGGGTGGGTGTGTTTGTGTGGGTCTGTTTCTGAGCTTGTTATTGTCCCATGATCTATGGCTTAGCCAGGACAATACTCTCTCAAGAACCTCAGTTATCTCTAAGTCTTTATAATGGGTAGAGCTTGGACTTACTTTATTCCTTATAATTCTAGGATCTATGTTTTTCTATATACATTTTAAACTATAAACATTCTATATACATTTTATGCCTATAAAAAGCCTTGCTTGGATTTTGACAGTAATTGCTTTTGAATTTACTCCTTAAGTTGTGGGGAACTAACATGTTTACTGTATCAAGTTTTCCAGCCAAAAAGTGCAGCTTGAATATGATTCCACATTTATGTAGGGTTTTCAGAAATTTCTTTTCAGGGAAGGAGAGGCAGCTTAGTGGTTGAGGACATTGTCAGGTCTTGAAGAAGACCCAGGATGAGTTCCAAGCATTCACATGGTGGCTTATGACTGTCCTTAAGTCCAGTTCTAGAGAATTCAATACCCTCTTCTGACCTCCACAGTCACCAGGCACACAAGTGATACATACATACATACATAAACATGTGAGAAAAATGCTTATACATAAAATAAATGTAAAAACATTATAAAATATCTTTCATCAACATTTTATACTTTTCAGTGTAGATACCCTGTGTATGTTTTGGTAAGTGTATATATCTAGGTAATCCATTTTCTTTAGAATTATTAGTAATGGCTTATATAATGATGATGGGGGAACCCTATCAACCAATCACATCTAATTAAGGCATGGCTACCTGCAGTGGAGGAGGAAAAACTGGGAGAATTAAGGTGCGCACCCTCTCTGCGCAGTGCCCGCCGGACATATAGGAAATCAGACTTCCCACTCTTGTTTTCCCCTTATAACCATTAAAGTATATTTATTATTCTTGAGCTGGCCTAGTTATTCATCGTACTGACCTGATTCGTTACACTTGGTGCACAGATGATGGGGGAACCCTATCAATATATTTTATTTCCATTTGCACATTTTTATTGTTAGTTTATAGAAATACAATTCACTTTTGTTAATTGTGACCTGCACCATTGCTGAATTCCCTTCTGAGTTCTAAAAGTTTTATCAAAGATATGGAAAATGTCTGTGGAGACAGGCATACCAACTATAAATGTGGTTTAATTTCTTTACTTGTAACACATACACCCTTTGTCTTCCAGTTTGCCCCTGTTGCTCCCAGTACTATGTTGAATCATAGTGATATGAATGGATGTTACCTTGGGCCTGACTTTAGAGCTGAGGTATTCAATATTTCCCTACTATGTGAGTTATGAATTGTGACTTTTGTTTCTATAAAAGGTTAATTCTGTCTATTCTTAATGTGTTGGCATTTTTATTATGGATGGTGTTGGATTTTTGCCAAATTCTTTTTAGCATCAGTCAATGGAACTACATAATGTTTCTATATTAGTTTTTTGAATAACTGTTTTTCTGTTGTTTATTTTGGTTTTTTGAGACAGGTTTCTCTGTGTAATTCCCTGACTGGCCTTGAACTCCCTCTGTAGACCTGGTTGGCCTTGAACTCACAGAGATCTGCCTGCCTCTGCCTCCCAAGTGCTGCAATTAAAGGCGTGCACCACCACCACCTCTTCCCCCTCATCCTTCACCACCACCACCGCCGCCGCCGCCGCCGCCACCGCCGCTGCCACCACCACCACCACCACCACCATTCAGCCTGGCTAAATGACTGTTTTGAATATTGAACCAGCCTTGCATGTCTGGAGGACTGGAGGAAAGCCCTCTTGTTTGATGTGCAATTATTCCTCCATATGATGGGATGGATTTTGTGATGAGCTGGTTCAGGATTTAAAACCCTCTCTTCCTGAGAGCGGCTGCCCTGTGGCTTTCTTGTACTTCTTTTTCCCGGTTTTCAGATTAGGGTAATGTCGGCTTCAGAAAACAAACTGCAGAATGTTATTTTCCATTTGTTTTGTTTGTTGGTTTCTTGTATGATTCTGTTGTGGCTAGAGATTCCAGTCTGCAGTTATGATTCTTTAAAACTTTTAAAGATTTAGTTTATGGTTCATAAAATGAGTGGTCGGTCTCGATGCGTGTTCCACGGGACCTGGAAAAAGTGTGTTCTCATCCGTTTGTCAAAAGGCTCTGGAATACTCATTAAGATTATGGCATTTCTGTTGTTTTTCGGATTTGTCGGTCAGATCTTCTCTGTCCTTGCTAATTTTCCTTTCCATGATTCTGTCGTTAAAGGCTCCACCACAGCTCTGAAATTGTCTGTTTATGTCATTGGCTCTTGAGTTTTTGCTGCACGTATTTTGAAACGTGATTCTTTGGTGCATTGACATTTCATATTGCTAGGTTGGTGAGCTATGCAGCTTCCATATTTACCAGCAGTGGTTCCCTTTGTTCTAAAGCTCTTTCACCCGACCGTGTGCTCATAAGGTAGTGGATGTGAATGCATGAATGGCATGACTTCTCTTATAAGTTTTTTATTTCCAGTTTACCTATGTCATAGAAGTTTGGGTGAGGTTTTCATTCCATTATTCTTTTCGTGTGTGTGTGTGTGTGTGTGTGTGTGTGTGTGTGTGTGTGTGTGTGTGTTGAGTTATTTTTAAAATGTAGTTTGCCACCAATCCCAGCATCACCACTCACATTCCATGTGACTACGAGGGTGTATGCACTCAGTGCGCCATTTTAGAGTTTAGTTTCTTTTACTGCTGTTTACTGTATCACATTTATTGACTACTTGGTGGTTACTTGAGCAAGTTGAGAATTCTGCCTTGACTTTTGTTTTGAGTCTTCTTGAGTCTGCCTTTTTATATAGTGTTTGTAGTGGTTACTTTAAGTAGAGGAGTAACAATTACAGAGCTGCTATGGGTGTTTTGCTTTTAACTGGAACATGGGAACCTGTGTTCCATGTAGGTTCCTCTTTCCTTCTCGCATTTAAACTTCACTGTGTTGAGTTGTCTGATAGGGTTACAGTGTTTCCACCATCAAATTACTGTCTGTAGAGCCCCCGACCAAGCCGATTCTCTAGCATTTGGGTACAGATCTTTATGTTTCCCATGGTTCCTTCCTCCTCCCGCATACTCAAACATTCTTTCTTTCCTCATTTGCTGCCTGAAGACCTTCCTTTAGCCAGTCTTTCTGTTCCTAGGGATGTAGATTGCTAGCAAAGGATTCACTTTTTCTTCATCTGAGAAAATACATTTAAAAGTGTCCCTTTCACTCATGATGGGTAACTTTGCCTGACACAGAATCTGTGGTTCTTCCTGCACTTTGACGAGTGTTGTGGGGTTGCTTTCTGGCCTCCTTGATTCCATCTCTGAGAAACCAATTCCCAGACTCCTTGACTTCATCTATGAGAAACCAATTCCCAGACTCCTTGACTTCATCTATGAAAAACCCACTCTTATCTGTCTGTCTCTCTGCATGCTGTAATTTTTCTTCCACTGGCATCAAGATATTTTTTATTTAACTTTATGTTTCATGAGTTGAAATTGTAATGCATTTGGTGTGGAGCGATTTGGGTTTATACTGTTTGGCACTTTCACAGCTTCCTGGATTTGAGGGTTTTGTGTCTTTTGCCCAATTGAAACATTTTCAGGGATTGTATCATCCCCTGCCACCTACCCTTTTCTTCCTTCCCAGCTGGAACTCCAAAGTTATGAGCAATTCTAGAATGCCATCTTGACTTACCTAGTCTTTCTGAGTCTGTCTCTTTATAGTTTTTATAAATGTTACTTTCGGTGCTGTAATGTCAGTGGCACTCTCCTGCTGAGCCCAGATACCAAATTTTCTTGGATATTCTGCTATTATATGGTTTATATTTGTATTTTCATGTTTTCACTTGGTCTATTTTTTATTGTTGTTGTTTTGTTGTTGTTGTTTTGTAAGTGGGAGCAGAAGGAGGGCCTAGGAATTGAACCCAGGGTATCAAACATATGAAGCAACCACTCTACTCTCAAGCCGAATCCAACCTTTTTAAAATTTTGTTTTATTTCGAGACAAGTTCTTTCCAAGTTCCCCAGGAAAGACCTGAGTTTGTGATCTTATAGCCTTACCCTTCTGACTAGCTGAGGCTGTAGGCCTTTGTTGCAAGCCCTGGCTACTTTTCTATATAATTTTTTTCTTTCTTCAGATATTTAATTATTTAGTAATTTTAAAAGAATACATGATTGGTCATTGAAGAATTTTAATGGTGACTAAAGTCCTTAATAATCCTGATACTGATTTACCATGATGCTGTCTAGTAACAGTTGCTTATCTTTGCTCATTTGAGTTGAGATTTATTATTTCTTATGAGCCTTTAAAAACTGCATGTGGACATTTTACATCTTACCTGTATGTTAGGGGACTCTGGATCCTATATACGTCTTTCCTACTAGCAATCAGTCACTCTGTGTCATAGCTAACATCAGCTGTCAACTTGACACACCTGGGGACCTCAACTCAGGAACTGCCTCCATTGGATTAATATATCAGCATGTCTGTGGGGAAATTTTCTTTATTTCTAGCTTCTTAGTTAGGGTTACTATTGCTATGATTAAACATCATGACCAAAAGCAATCTGGGGTGGAAAGGATTTATTTGGCTTACACTTACACATCATAGTTCATCACTGAAGGAAATCAGGGTAGGAACTCAAACATGACAGGACCCTGGGGCCAGGAACTGATGTAGAGGCCATGGAGGGGTGCTGCTTACTGGCTTGTTTATCATGGCTTGCTCAGCTTGCTTTCCTACAGAACCTAGGACCACCATTGTAGGAATGGCACAACCTACCATGGGTTGGGTCCTCCTCCATCAATCACTAATTAAGAAAATGCCTACAGACTAGAACCCTGATCTTATGGAGGCATTTTTTTAAATTGAGGATCCCTCCTCTCAGGTGACTTTAGCTTGTGTCAAGTTAACATAAAACTAGCTAGCACATTAGTTGCTGAGAAATCAAGCTACTGTAGGCAGTACCATCCCTTGGCATGTGGGCCTGGGATGTATAAGAAAGGTAGCTGAATCTGTAAGCAAGTCAATAGCAGCGTTCCTCTCCAGTCTCCACTTAGTTTCCTGTCTCCAGGTCCCTGCCCTAAACTCCTGCCCTAGCTTCCCTCAATAATAGACTGTAAACCTGTAAGTCACAATAAACACTTTCTGCCTGAGCTGGTTTGGTCAGTGTTTTATCGCAGCAACAAAGATAAGACTAGCACCCTCTGTTTTGGTTTAGTTTGTGGCTTGCCTTGCTTTCCTAGGCTCTGGTGTGGATAACAGTCCAACCTTCAGAGTGTTTGGTCTGTGGGGTTTCTCTGGAGCTATTGGGGATGCCTTTGGTCGCTATTGGTTCCATCTGAAGAGCAGGATGGATTTTCTTGGTTCTGAATGTTAGGGTTTTCTTATCATGGAGGTGCCCCCTTTCCTGTTCTCCCCAGTGCCTTGGAACTTCTACATAGTGCAGTCAGTGCAGAGAGCAAGAGGTGGGCAAGAAATGCGACCCAAACCTCTAAGGACCTGGTGCATCAATATTGCATAGTGGGGGGTTGCTGGTGACAGAGTGGGGACAGAAAGAAAATGCTCCACGGGGAGAGTGGCTTGCCTTGCCAAAGACTGTTGACATGTCACATGCCATGAACGCTGCAAAGTTCCCACTGGGTGAGCACACGGAGAGGTCATGGGCTAGGCCAGCGCTGAAGGAGGGATGAGTGTGGAGGGCAGACTGAAGCAGTGTTGAGATTTAGATGTTCCATTTACTTAAGGCTACTATGGGAGACGTGCAGGAATATCTAGCATGCAAAACAAGGAGGAGAGCACCCTGGCAACCAACTCATGAGTTCTTTCCTCCCCCAACGCCAACCACAGCCATCTTTCCTGAGCCTTTAGTCCTCATGGCTGTCTTCTTGTTTCCAGCATCCCCCTCACCCTATCCACCATCTTCCCCTGGATCTGCCCCTTCCATCATCACAGATGACTCCAGGCTCTGCTTGTCTTCCCCACTGAACTGTCAAGCCTCTCATTTCTCCAGTCAGTTAAATGCAAATGCTTAAAGAATGCGACAGCTACTTTTAGAAAAGATTCATCTCTGAAATGATTTTAAAGGTCACTGCCTATTATAGGAACATTTTTGTTCTGAGAGAAGGAAATTACCAATTCAGTTTCCCCTGGACAGCAATTTTAAGAAATGTTGGCTGTCCAGAGTATCTCCCTAAAACCTACTAAGCAAATGCTAGAAGGAAAAATAATAAGTATTCTCACAAGTTTATTTGATGGGTTCTGTTGAGAGCACATTTGTTTTAGCTAGGTCAGCCCAAATGGAGTAACATTCCATTTCATGCAACTGGAAGACTTCACAGCCACCAGCAGTAAAGCCCTTTCTCAAAGACCCTTTTAGAGGAGATGAAGCGGTATATTTAGGTTATTTAGAGAGAGAACGATGGTCTATTATAAACATTTCACATAGTTATCTGCATCTTTTTCTTCATTCCCCAGATGACTCCAAAGGTGGGTTCTACCAGCTCAAAGGTACTTCCTCCCCTCTGCCCAAGACACGGTCTCTGTAGTTCAAGCTTGCCCAAACCTCACCATGTAGGCCAGGCTGATCCAGAACTCAAAGCAGTTCCTCTGCCTCTGCCTCTGCCTCCTGCATTCTGGGATCACAGGCACGAGCCACCGCTCCCAGGGCTAAGGACTTCTGCTTTAATAGTGCACGAACTTCATGCACTTCAACTGTTCAGAATGATTAAGGATTGGATCTTTCACTTTTACCACCTTATTCCCTCTCTGAAGTTACCTCTCTTCTTTCTCTTTTTGTCATTGGTGGCTGTCAAGTACACATGTAACATGTTTGGATCAAACCCTGACCCCAATCCCTCCTCCAATTCCTCTCATACCGCTCACCATTTTTCCTTGCCAACTTTATGATCTCTCTTTTAAAAATATTTTTTATTATTTTCTGAGACTTTCCTACAATGCATTTCATTCATGTCCACCCCTGTTCTCGAACTTATCCAGTGAACAATACCAACTGAGTCCAGAAAGTTATAAATAAATAAATTGAGGGGATGGTATTGAGGGGAATATGTAACAGAGGAATCCTGGAGGGTTTTGTGGGGGGGTGAAATTAGGGAAAGGATATGATCAAGATATTATGTACATGTATGAAATTCTCAAAAAATAAACTAACAATACTATTTTAAAGAAAATATAATAAAAATCCAGAAGTAAGTTGCAGACTGAATGGTTTAGCTGTCTGCAACAGGGATGCCTCAACCACACACTAGGGAAAGAATGATTTCTTCACGGGTGAAAGAATGAAGTTTGAACCTTACATTACAACACCTAGAAAGTCAACTGCAAATGGATTAGTGACCTAATTACAACATTTAAAACTACACAACTCCTCCAGGAAAATATGAGGAAAGACTTCAGAATATTTGATCTTGCTTGTCTTGAGTATTCTGCCAATGGCGCCGGTGAAAAGAACTGATGAACAAAACTATCAGACTTTAAAACTGTCTATCTCAATGGAAGCAACTAACAGAATAAAAGTCAACTTACACAAAGAGGAAGTGCAGGAGATGGAGAGGTGGCTCAAGAGTTGAGAGCCATGTTGTGCTGCTCACAACTGCCTGTCCTCTGTTTTTAACCCATTGGGTCTGTTTAGCGCTGCCCTGTGTACATAGGCATGTGGTCACCCACTGGAACATGGGCAGTTCATCAGGAGCTGTATCCCTGAAGAAAATGCACTCTTCTATCCCCAGTAACCATCGGCTACCAGTAGCTATGGGTGGAACTTTGTAGGCCCTTCCACCATTCATGCTGGAAGTCCTACTGTTTTGGTCTGATGCTTATAGTCATAGCCAATGTGCATTTTTTAATGTGCGATGGAAAACACTGTTTTGAAGCAGTTTTCTACAACATCTGGCTTTCACAGTCTTTCTGCGCCCTCTTCTGTGATTGTATCGGAGCCTTGGCAGGAGGAGGTGTGATACATATATCTCAGGGCTGAGAACACTGAAGTCTTCGATTCCCCTCATACTCACAAGCTATGATTCTGTGTTAATAGTCATCTACCACAGTAAGTGGACTCCTTGATGAAGGTGGAGGACCGCACTAATCTATAAATATAATGATAGGTATTTAGAAGGCAGTTTGATACTGTGCCCTTAACCAAAATAATATATAGGTTCTCCCCTAGGGCCTATGACCTTCCCAGCCAAGGGTTCTTAGCCCGGTTTACAGTAGTGGGCATGATAGAGTATCTTGTAGAGCAGGCATTAAATCCAAGCAGAAAGTGATTGGTTACTCCCATAACAGTCATGGCACTATTGTATAATAGGTATATCTTCTCAGGCCAGTCACTATTGTAATTCACAGGGTTCACATAGCATCTTTTGGGCTTTATGAAACCCAGACAATTGGGAAGAAGCTTCCAGATCTGTACCAATTTGATTCTTTGAATAAGTAACACATAGCTCAAAAGTATGGTGTCTTCAGCAATAGGGTCTTACCATTAAGTTCTGATGTATAACCAAGAGAAATGGCAATAACTTTTATTATTTGGGGAGTCTATTAGAACCCCTCAATTAGCAACTCAGAGATAGGTAACTGCGGTGGTTTGAATGAGAGTGGCATTATTAGGAGGTGTGGCCTTGCTGGAGTAGATGTGGCCATGTTGGAGGAAGTTTGTCTCTAGGGGGTGGACTTTTGGTTTCAGATGCTCAAGACAGGCCCAGTGTCATTATTCCTGCTGTCTGACAATCCAGATGTAGAACTCTCAGCTCCTTCTCCAGCACCATGTCTGTCTGCATGCTGTCATGTCCCACCGTGATGATAACAGAATAAACCTCTGAACCTGTAAACCAGCCCCAGTTGAAAGTTTTTCTTTATTAGACTTGCCATGGTCATGGTGTTTCTTCACAGCAATAGAAACTCTTACTAAGACAGTAAGCTATACCTAGTACAGGCTTTCTGTTCGATAGCCTATGGCATGTGGGAGAAACATTCTTCCATATTGGGTAACTCCATTTAAAGTATATATATACATATGTATGTATATATATCATATATCTATAGATAGAGATATGTGTATATGTCTCAAAAGTATATATATGATTCTGAAATAGTAGGTGTACATATGGATATTTCAGAGATTTTTAATTTTAGTTATCCCTTTCTATACTCACCACTGTCATGTCCTCCATGTATCCTCCTCCCCATGTAAAGCCTCCTGCACTATTATTCTCCTTTCCCCATTCATACCACGTATGCTCTACTATTCCCCTCCATTAAAATACCTCCAGTGTCCCTTCCTAGTTCCCAGGCATCTATAGGTGCTCCAAGTTAAACACACAGATCTAAAGATTCACAGATAGCATCCACATAGGACAGAGAACTTGCAGCATTTCTTCCTTGACCCAGACTACTTCACTCAGAATGAATTTTTTCATTTTCTTCTCTCTACCTTTAGATTTCATAATTTCATTTTTCTTTACACCCAGACAAAAGTCCATTATGCCTATGTACCACCCTTTTTTATCCTTCCACCAGTTTATATGCATTGACTCTGTTTCCATTACCTCGCTACTGTGTCTAGAGCAGCAATGGGCACTGGTGAGCAAGTATCTCTGTAGTAGGGTGCAGAGTCCTTTGGATACATGCCTGGAAGGGTATAGCTGTATCATGTGGTAGGTTTATTTGTAGCTTTTTGAGAAATCTCCAAACTGATTTCCATAGTGACTGCACCAGTTTGCACTTGCACCAACAGTGAATACGTGTTCTTCATCCTCACATCCTTGCCAGCCTTTGTTGTCATTGGTTTTCTTGACCCTAGCACTTGGGATGGCTAAGGATGTTGACTGTTATGTGATATTTGATTGTGTTCTGACAGATAAAGCTTGCTTGGAGTCAGAGGGTGGAGCTAGCCACTAGCTGACCTAAATTAACCATAGAGGTTTGGAGGATTGTTGACAGGGAGGAGACAGGAAGTAGTAAGGTGGGGCAGAGGATCTCAGCCTTTTGGACAGAGAAACAGTAGAGGTAGGAGACATGGCTGCTCCCTGCTTCTTTGATCTTCCAGGTTTTTACCTCGATATCTGACCCCTGATTTTTATTGATAAAGATTAATTAGATTAATGCTTCACTTGGACATTTAAAAGATCTCTCTTAGCCATTTCTATTTCTTCTTTGAAGAACTCTGCTTGATTCTATAGTCCATGATTGAACCAGATCATTTATTTTCCTGGTGTTTAGGTTTTTATTTTGAGTTCCTTGCATATTCTAGCTGTGACTATTTATCAAATGTATAGCCATGACGCCTAATTATGAGGTCAGAGTCACAACGCATAAGTGTTAAACGCTTTCCTTGGAGTTGTGTTGTATTGTGCTTTCGGGAAGTAGAACACTTTATTGACCAGGCCCAGCCATGGCCCACTGCAGTTTTACTTCCAATGAGAGCACCTGGTAGCTGGGTTAAAATGGGAGCCAAACTATCTGCTTTCCAGGAAACCTCTCAGGAGCTAAATGCTAGGCTTGCCTCCTCCTTCTCTCCCTTCTTCTCCTATGAAAGAGCAAACCAGGACTCCATGCGCTAATGGCTCCACCCCAGTGGAGCCTGACCCCATCACAGCCTGGCCTGAAACTGTCCCGCGTGGTTTCTCCAGAAATCACCAGGGCCCATGGCTGCCTGTCATGTGGATCACCACCTCTTTTGAGCTACCTGGGGTTCTAGCTCATGGCTCACCCTCATGCCCAGACTCCCGTGGGCAGGCAAACCTCTCACGGTCTTCCTCCTTCTGTTAGTTCCTAGCTCAAGGCCTCTTTCTGCAGGGAGTCTTGAATTCAGTCAGCCTACCTCCAACCCAGCTACCTTGATCCTACTCCACACTTCACTCCTGTGAAGATATACTCATCTCAACAGCCAAGACTCCATCTCAGCGTGGTGCAGAGCTGGGCCTGGGGAGAGTGGGCTGTGGTGCGGGAGAATTGTTCGTATTCTGTCTATCATGATTTAAATAAATGCTGATTGGCCATTAGCCAGGATGTATGGGTGGGACAACCAGACAGGAAGTAGAGGTGGAGCAAGGAGGATAAGAGAATTCTGGGAAGCAGGAAGCTCTCCTGGCATTCCTGTCTGGACCATCGAAGAAGCAGGATGTGACCTGCCTGCTGAGAAAGGTACTGAGCCATCTGGCTAACGTAGATAAGGATAATGGGCTATATAAGTTACAAGAGCTAATAAGAAGCCTGAGCTAATGGACCAATCAGTTCATAACCTAATGTAGACTCTCTGCGTGATTTTCTCTGGGACCTAATGACTGTGGGACCTGGTGGGAGGACAGAAACCAACCAGGCCCTCATGCTACAGGGCTGCAGGGCTTCTTCCTGCTGGTCAGACATGCGGAGACATGCTGGACACATCTGCTCAGTAGCTTCGCTTTCACACTGGGTGGCACCTAGCCCTCAGACTGATCAAGCCCGTTTCCCTCAGCCTGTGCACTCACAGAGTTCCCAGGCTCCCTTTTGTTTTTGTTCATCTGTGGGTGCTCAAGGTGGCATCGCTGGTGTAGAATTTAGATTTCAAGGCTGTTCTTTCACAGGGCAGGATTATCCTTTCAGGACGCAGCCGTGAGATCACGTGTTCAAATGGATGGAAAACTCGGGCACTGGCAAGTGTTTGTGCCTAAGTCATCAGTGAAAGCAACCATCCCCACAAAACATTCTTCCGTTTCACAATCTCAAGTTCAAAATAGCTTTGAGTAATACTTCTGGAAAACCCTTTCTTCTGTTTTAATCCTTGACCTACTTTTCCTGTCTGGGCAATATACCCGATGCGTAGAATGATTTCAGACAAGGCTGCAGCAGAGAAAACAAAGCTGAGGGCTGCCTGAGGGGAGTGATTCGGAAGCCCTCAGATCTGAGGGAAGAATTAAGGAGGTACGAGCTTATGGGAGATCCCTGTCGCTGAACGTTGCCACTGTGAAACAAGATGTCACAGAGATGGCTGATGATCTAGGCGGTGGTGCCAACGTCCATGAGCACACGCGTTCACAAGCACACGCGTTCACAAACCTTCTCTGTTCCTGCCTAGCTCTTGTCTGGAGATGTGCTTTCAAAACAGACTCTGCTAATCACATGACCTTCGCAAGAACAGGCAGAGAGAGACTCACCCCAGCTTCTGGAACCCGACCCTCCGAAATCTGGGGCCATGGCAGGAGCAGAAGCGAAGTTCCTTTCCCTCATGAACGTCTCTCCAGTGTTGTGTGGTATCCACCAGAGGAGACTACACCAGCTTAAGCCAATGGAAAGTCTTTATTAGATGGGTGCCGATTACCTTGGGAGCTTAGGACCTGAGTGCAGCCCCAAGCCTTGCTCAGGATGATCTTTTACGCACAAACCCCACATTCTGGTCGATAGACATCAGTTAACAAGAAGAAGTCAGAAGCAAACTACAGACTGCACAGTGCAAACAGCATTGCACATATCAGATCTTGGGGGGCATGGCCTTCCAAACACACACCTTGATCTGCTGTGTTGCATGCTTGTCCCCCTCCAACACCATGCTGAAACTTGAGCCCCAGTTCTCATGTTGACAGGATTCTTAGGGAGAGACTAGGAGAGGTCTGGGATAGAATGAAATCAGAGAATGGGTTCCCTGTGATGCATTAGTGGTTTTATGAGAGACGTAAGCACACAAGCTCCGTCGGGCTGCATGCTGCCTGCCACCTTGCTCTGATGTGGCACCAGGGTCCTTAGGTGTATAAATCAGAGGCTGGCCTCATAGTCCTGGACTTCTGAGGCAAATAAGCCTCTCTTCTTTATGAGTTACTGCTCAGCTGTGTTCAGTTCCACAGCAGAATAGGAGTCAGGCCAGATTCTTGGAAATCACAAGCATGAAGCTTTCTCTAAGCCATTCATCACTTTCTCAAGCGAGATTTCTCCTCTGCAGGCCTTTGTGTTAGAGGAGCCATAGGAAGCTGCATTTTCGAGATGCCTGCTCATAAGCAACAGGACCCTAACAGGCTTACTTCGGAAGAACACAGGTCCAGGTTCCAAGCCGTTGGATAGAATATGGTAATGATGCCTAATCACACCTTTAGGGTGAGAGAGCTAAAGATAAGCAACAGGCGCCACCAGCTGCCTGAACCTAGATAAATGGTAGCTGTGACCATGAGCCAGGCATAGTGCCCACATTCAGGGTGATGCCATCTGTTGGCCTTGAGGCAGCTGCAGGAATGCTGGGGCTTGAGTTGGTTTTCAGGCTTCATGGTCCAAGGCGAAGGCTGGGAACCCACGCTGTGTTGAAGGGTAGGATGGATGGTGCTGTGGTATATATTTGCATTTTGTTCCTGATTGCTCTTGCTCCTCAATCTCAAACTGGATGTCTACTGAGTGACTTTATCTTGCCTTCTTGGCTTTTGTTTTTTGTTTTTATCCTGGACTCTTTGACTTTTCAAGAAAGGAGAGAGCTTGTGAATTGGTGAATTTCCAAAAAGAATGAATGGGAAAGGAGAGAGCTTGTGAATTGGTGAATTTCCCAAAAGAATGAATGGATAGAGGTTTTGTTGAAGGCAGGACCTCAGAGGACAAATCATGTGGCCCTCAGGGGCTTCACCTCATACCTCAAGAGTCCCAGAGTCAGTGAGGGACCCTGGTCCCATGAGGGTTAGGACTTTGGGACTCTGAACACAGGGAAGACTCAAAGGATCCTCACCGTACCCCTGCTCCTGGCTCTTCACAAGATGCCTGCTTCTCATGCTGCCACAGAAGTAACATCCTTTGCAGTGAGGACTCACTCTACACACTTAGAGATTAATGGGAAAAAGTTACTGTAAAGGCACGGGCCAGCCATTGTTAATGTCCAAAGAGGAGCCGGCCTCAAACGGATTTCACTAACTTACATACATCTTAGTCTTATGCACTTAACATAGCATGAGATCCTTAAACCTCTTTTAGGTCTGGCCCCAGATTACACTTTGAGCAATTTAAACAGAGACCAGAGACTGCTAGTCTGGCCACTTGGGCAGACAGAAGAGTTATACAGTAAAGATATTGCCCAACTTATTTCTTAAGTATACTAATGCTGTTCCTTTTGAACAGTTATTACCTGGGTCATCTTGCCCACCTGGTAGAATTATGCTTTTCCAGGGAGAGAACTAGGGGTTTTACGGCCGGCCAGGCCTTAATGCTGGTTGTGATCCTGCACTGTCCCCTTGAGCCATCAGAGGCATCATCTTTGATATAGGGACGGGGCTAACCGCTGCCCACTCCTAGTGAACTTTTACCTCCTAGCATCCTAAGTTTCCCTTGTTTTTAACAGGCTTGGTCGGCAGACTGCTTCTCCTTGGGATATTTTGAAGGCAGTGCTCCCATACCTAAATTCCTCCTATGTGACATAATGTATCCCAAGCAAGTCTATGTATTAGTAAAGCCTTAATAACATCAACTCTATTACTTTGAGTTTCTTCTGTATCAGTGCAACCCTGAAAGAATGGGGATGGTAGATAAGGACTGAAAGTGGATCCTAGGTCTCTGAGTAGAATCTAACAGGTTTTAATGCAATGAAATAGAGCATCACACATCCCCACACATCCTAGGATGCACCAGCTCCTCTTCCTGGTCGAGGGAGCTGCTTTCTCTGGGGGTTCCCACTCCTCCAGAGTAGTAAGGACTTGTGGCCTTTAGCTGGTCTCCCTGCTTCAAGGAAAGAATCCAATTCCCAGCTTTACTTAACAGAAACCCTGGTGAAGATACTAAGCCCAGCAATCCCACCCTGACAGAGCAGACATCGTCAGCCATGGCCACACAGATGCTCTGTGATAGGTCTGCAGCTTCTCTGACTATCCACCCGCCCCCAACATCTGGATGCTCCTAGGTTAATCTCTGGGATCCTGGGGTCTCTGCTGGCCTCTTGCTCTGATTACTGTCACAGAAGAGGCAAGATGTAGGAAAGACTGACTCTAGGAAGCAAGGAAACACACAGTTAAAGAGGTTCCTGGACCACCTGCCCTGGAGCCAGTAGTCCTGAGCCAAGACATGGGGCAACACTATTAATTTACAAGGGTTGCCATGACAACATAGCTCAGTCTCACTGGACCCAACAGCTCATAATCATGTTCTCAGGCTTAGGAAGCTGGAAGTCCAACATCAAAGCATCAGCAGGCCAGCTTCTTCTCTCTCCTGGGCTTGTAGATTGCCACCTTCATCTTCATAGCACATTCTTCCCCAGTGTTTTCATTACCAGGCATTCCCTCCTGCACCAGAGAAAGCATCAGCTACCACAGTCTGTACTTGGGGGTGAGAAGGAGGGGCAATAGCATGCACTGCATTAGCTCCAAGAGGCTCTGACACCAAATGGTCTCTCTCTCTGTCTCTGTCTCTGTCTCTCTCTCTCTCTGTGAATCATCCTATGCCTTGGTTTTATATCAACAAAACACGTGCTATTTTGTGAAGGTTACTGAACCCCAAACCTAGTTACGTGCTACAGAGAGAGGGTGTGGGAATGATCTTTAAATAAAGAGCACCCAAACATTGGAAAGAAGAAAATATTTGGGGGGATTAGAGGTCCCTTGGTTCTGTTTCCATGAAAAGGACAGATGACAGTTTGGGTTTGGCTGCTGCCTTCTTGAACTGCAGAGCTTCTCATTCCTGCTTAGAACTGGGTTTTGAACCAAAGGGCCAATTTAAAAAGCAAAGCAGAAATTTCCCCCATAAACCCAGAAAGGGTGGATTTTACTTCCAGACCTCTGCAAGACCAAAGCTCTCACCAGCAGGGTTGGATAGGGAGGTGTCCCTCCATGAAAGCTCTCACCAGCAGGGTTGGATAGGGAGGTGTCCCTCCATGAAAGCTCTCACCAGCAGGGTTGGATAGGGAGGTGTCCCTCCATGAAAGCTCTCAGCAGCAGGGTTGGATAGGGAGGTGTCCTCCCTCCATGAAAGATGCTGGTCAGTTCTGCATCATCTCCTCCTGAGGGCCAGGAAGTTCTATGCTGTGTCCTCCGCCACCAAGGCGGGCCCTTCCTTCCTCCTTTATAATTTGCTTGAGGGAAGGCAGAGAAAGAAAGGGCTCAGATTCCTGCTTTGCAGCAGAGAGAGGCTATAAAGAATGAGATATCACTGGACTCATGCCAGAGTGTTTACAGAATTCCCACCATGAGCAAATATTTCATCAAGGTGCAAATGCACCTTGAAAGGGCTGCGGTGGTTAGCTTTATGTTAACGTGACTCAAGCTAAAATTCTTTGAGAGGAGAGAACCTCAATGAAGAAACTCATTTTCTTCATTAGCGATTGATAGGGAGGGCCCAGTCCATTGTGAGTGGTGCCATCCCTGGGCTGGTGGTCCTGGGTGTTATAAGAAAGCAGGCTGAGCAAACCATGAGAAGTAAGCCAGTAAGCGGCACCCCTCCATGGCCTCTGCATCAGCTCCTGCCTCCAGGTTCCTGCCCTGTTTGAGTTCCTGTCTTGACTTTATTTGATGATGAACAATGATGTGGAAGTGTAAGTCAAATAAATCCTTACCTCTCTAAGATACTTTGGTCATGGTGTTTCATCACGACAATAATAACTCTAACTAGGTCAAGGACATTGCTTCTATGTATGGGGAACTAGGTTTGGAGGAGACGTGTGTTCTCATCCTGTCTCCTGCATCTTCTAGCTGTGTGATCTTCCACAGAAGACTCAACCTCTCTGAGTATGATAAGCTCATATTACCTTACATCATGTAGACAATGGGCTTAGAGCCATTTAGATATACTATAAGCTAGATAAATACCAGTTGCATTCGACAATTATAATATGCCATGTTCTATTTCCATTTAGTTCTATGCCTTTTGAGACCATTTGAACCCTTTTTGGTTTTAGAGCACAGACTAATATGGATGTGAATACCAGCCCTGTGATTTGATAGTTATGTAACTTTAGACATGTTAATTACTTACCCCTTGCCTCAGTTTCCTTATTTGTAAAGCAGGTTCACAGCTCTGCCTCTCATGGGGGGGGGGTGTCGTCCCATGGAATGCATGCACAACCAATGAAGGTAAAATTCTTGGATCCTGGCCTGGCACTCACTGCAAAAACATTTTCATCTTCAGTCTCCCAATCATCACCTTCTGGATGCCATTCACTTCACAAGTGCCTTTCCCTTGGTGGTCACTAAACCTGGCGATTTAAACAGCAAACAATTCACATTTCCCTATTGTACATGTTACTGGGTAAATATTCCCTTTGTGCTCTGGTTACCCTTCCGTAGCTGTCTTGGTTTATCCCCCTTCCTTCCCCTATTCCCCACCTTCACACCCTGCCCAAAGTCTCCAGTCTTATACTCTGCCTGGAAGTCAAAAAAGTCTGCAGAGACAGCCAAAGCAGATCAGACATCTCTGAGGCTGGCAGACTCAGCCCACACTTGAACTATGCCATTGAGTTGCTCTAGCTCTTTTATACGGTCTCTGAAGAGTCTTGCTTATAATATAAAACGTGGCCGGCGCTGCCTGGATGTGAGCTTGGAGACGAAGGGGATTTATCCAAGTGTGATTATTTTCTGTTCTTTCATTTTGATCCAACTGGGTCATTTTGATCTGTGAACTTACTCCGTGGTCAAGGTGGCTTTCTCTCCAGCGTCTCAGCCGCCTCTCTGGGTCGACACAGGTGACAGTCTAGCACCTCCATATCCTCCTGTGTGAGGCCACTGATTGTGAACAGAGCATACTGCAGATTCAGCAGCAGCCCTTACCTCTTGGAACAAGGCTGCCAAATTACTGGTTAAATTAAAATTTCGGAAAAACAAGCAGTAGTTTTTTTAGTGTAATTATATTCCAAATGCTACATGCGATACACTACAATGTTTTCTTATTTATCCTAAAACTCAAGGCTTCCTTACGTGTCCGAAATTTATACGCAAATGGGCATCCTGTGTTTTCTTCGCAAGGAGGGAATCCATCTCAGGGCTCACATACCCATGTAGAAGTTTTAATTAGCTGAGCATTGATTTCATTTGGCGGATAAGAAGGTTGTGATTGGCTCTCACTCTGCCCTGGGCAGGTAAATGGGGGTGCTGGTGACCTTTCAAGGATTAGAAATGGAGGCTGGAGAAATGGCTCTGTGTTTAAGGGCACTGATTGCCCTTTCAAAGATCCAAGTACCAATACTCACATTGTGGCTCACAACCATTTAAAACTCCAGTTCCATGGGATCTAGTGCCCTCCTCTGGGCTCTGTGGCCACCAGTCACAGGCAAACGTGCAGCAATATGCCCATATTTACAAATACATTTTAATTAAGAAAACAATTAAAAATCGTTTGTTGCTTGCATTTTTTCCCAAGCTGGCTTTATTTGGCCTCAGACCTGCCACCTTACATGTCCTATTTGAGCTCCTGGCTCAGGACCCAGACCGGCCCCTCAGTTTGGAGCTTAATGTGCATTGGTAGTTTTGTTCCGTGAGATCTCTGCATTAACCCTTTGAGGTCAGAGTGAGGGGCAGAGTTAGTCAGTTTCCCGTCACTGCGACAAAATAACTGAGACAATTAGCTACAGTCGAGGAAAGGTCTATTTGGCTCATAGTTTCAGGGGTTTTAATCTGTGGTTAGTTGGCTCCATTGCTTTGGGGCTTGTGACAAAGCAGCCCATCATGCTGGGGAGAGATGAGAAGCAAACCTTCCCACTTCTTGGCAGGTGGGAAGTGAAGGAGAGAATAGGAAGGGGTGAGGGTCCCAATACCCACTCCAAAGGCACACCCCAATGGCCTCACAATTAATTTTGTAACTCTCTGTTCTAGAGTCTGGAATTCTGAGCTCAGGGTCCACGTGGTAGCTTCCTGGTAAGGTCACCCTTAAAACTTAATAACTTAATTGCCTTCCAAAGGCCCCTCCTAATGCCCTCACATTGGAGGTCAGGGTTTCCACATATAAATTTGGGTTACCTCAATTATTGGGACACAAACAGTTCACCCATCACACCATGAGACCGAGCAGAAATCCTTTTGTTAGTGGCCCACGTCTTTAGAAAATAACTCAGCTCAGTTTACCCAGCCTCCCCACCCCCCTTGGTCATAGAAACCCAGCACAGGAAGTTGTTTATTCAAAGTCTCAATACCCATAATGCCCCTGTGCATTGCCCCCCCCCCCCCAGTATTTCTTCTCATCAGCAAACTCCTTCTGCCTGGGATAGTTTGGGCTAATTACCGAGCACTAAAGTGTCTGTTTTTCTACATATTGGCTCTGCTCAGAACTGCCAAAAAAACATGAAAAGTGGGATCAGGGTGGGAGAGAGAAACATGTTTTATTTTTTTCATTCTTTTACCTACAAGATTCATTTGAGAAGGGGAAAATAGGCCTGCTGCCCTAGCTAGTTAGTTGGATGAGAACAAATTCCTCATTAATTTTAAATGTGTCAGCTGGAGAAGGCAATTGAAGAGAGGATAACTGAGGAGCAGTGTTCCTGGGAACAGGGCTCCCTTCCCCAGCAACTTCTCACCAACTCTGTGAGGAAGGCGATACTAGGGGGACACCCCCAGCCAGGACAGCCCTAGTGGGATGCTTGGCAGTGGGGTCCCAGATGCCGACACTACACAATGGCTTGGGATTTGCTGCGTGAATCTGAGTGGCCTGGGAGACCGATGCATTCCTGAAACAGGGCTGGGGAGAGTGGGGAATGGGCTAGAGGCCTTGGTGTTTGCATCTCACCCTATGGGCAAGTTGCAAAGCTGTTTACAGCTATGAATTCATGTGTCTCTTCCTTGCCTTTTAAAGTGGGAAGGTTCGCATGCTTGGGAAGGAGATGCTACCAGGTTCTTTGAACAGCCTAGAATTCTAGCCCCTGGCATTGCCAGGGAAACTGAGGATCCCTCTGCAGGGTTCTTGGACAGTTTTATTAGGGTTTTCATTTGTTTGTTTTTGTTTTTGAGGAAAAGCAACAGGGCAGGCAAAAATCTCAGCAGTCGGCAGGAGAAGGGAGAGGAAGAGAAAGAGTGTTTGCTTTTTGAGTTAGGGACCCCAAACATCTGGAGGGCTCAGCGGTGGAGCATGGGAGAAGGCTTGGGGGAGAACTTCAGCGACTGAGTGAGAAGCCCAGTGTGTAAGGGAGAGAGCATGCTCAGACTTTGGACGACATCACGAAGAAAAAGAGATGGAATAAAAACCGGAAGGAAAAGTTATGCTTTAAGACGTGGGCCAACTCTTAGTGCTACACGGTGGAAGCTCTGCTGGTGTCTCTCCTGGGAGGGGCTTCTTAGAACTAGCGCATTGTCTCACTAAGGGGATGATTAAGCCCCCCTCCCCATAGTATGGGGAGTTTGATTTCTGAGGGTTGGGGAAGGTGTGGACTCAGGTGACTGACAAGTTCATCTAGACTCTTATAAGTAGGAGGCGATCGATGCTTTGGGTAGTTTAGAATGTCATATCTATCCAGAGCCTGAGGGAGAACTGAGATCTTAAACGGCAGAAAGTAGCTTTTTCTTAATGGTCTTCAACAGAGCCCAAATGCCTCCACCTTTTCACGGGATAACATAAATCCTAAGAGTAGCAAAGTGGGTGTTTACTTTTGTGGTGCCACTGGGGAAATGGGAGGGGGTTTTCCTCTTCAGTGGCCTCGAAAGCTGTTAACTCCATAACACGCACTACCCTGAGCAGCAGGTCAGCGCCTGCACATGGGAAAAGAGGCCTGTGAAGGAGCAGTGTCTGATAATCCAAGAGCAGCTTTCTGTGTACGGCCAACCCCCTAGCTCTTAGTCTAGATGATCAGGTCAGGGGTAGGCATGTGCTGTGTTTGGTGTCTCCTGAAAGTCCCCACATTGAAGTATTGAAGCTCAGCCCGAGGAGCTATTGGGAGAAGGTAGGCCTAAAGGGAAGTCATAGGCTATTGGAAGCTGGAGACGCATCCACAAAGGGACTCTGGGCTGCTAGTCCCCTTCTCTTTGTTGCTTTTATTTCATGGATGCCTCTCATCACAGGTTCCAAAACATTAAAAATTGTGAACACAGGCAAACCATTCTTCTTTATTGGCTGATGTATTTATTTGTCATAATAATGCAAAGCTGACTTTGTAGGGGACTTAGGCCAGGCCAATTAGACTTGTCCATGTTTCTAGGTATGGGATTCAAGATAGAAGAGTCAGTCTGGCTAAGAGGAGATAGGACGGCTTCGCTGGCAAAGGAAAGCTGCCTTTGTAGTTGTTTGGGAATAGCCAGCTCTGGAATAAATCCAATACAGATTAAGGAATCCTCAAAGCAAGGGTTTAGCAATTGGGCTAAGCTGTGCCTCAGACTCAAAGACTTTCAGTCACTTCAACCAATGACATTTTTCCTTTAATTCAGTTTGTGTTCAATTTTAATAACTTAGAACCGAACAGCTCTAGATCATAGTCTACATCTATCAAGTTGCATATACTGTATTTCTGAAACTAAATTTCCTTCCAGCTTAAATGGTCATATTAAGGCTTCATCTTCAGTGTATCCCCAGCTGACTTTGAAAACAGCTAGTCTTGGGACCAATGGTAGGCTATTTTCTTGCCTGCATTAACAATTTTTAGCTTTATGTCCTCTTTATATGAGGCAAACAAGACTGATGATCCCTTTCAAGTGGGAAGGCAATTTGTATACTTACATGGGAATACTTTTGTTCAGAGGTATATTTTATATATTGTTCAGAGGTGTATTTTAAAAATAATCCTTAAAGATTGGCTGGAAAGATGGTTCAGATGTTAAGAGCACACTTGTTGGTTTTCTGGAGTCCCTGAGTTCAGTTCCCAGCGTCCACAAGGCAACTCACAACAATGTGTAACTCCAGCTCCAAGGGATCTGATGCCCTCTACTGGTGTTCCTCAGTCACTGCATGAACACAAGGCACAGTCATACATGCATGCAAAGCGTCCATATACATAAAAATGCAGATACTTGCATGCATACATACGTATATATGTATATATATATACACACATACTCTTTAAAGATATAGTAGATTTACATACAATCAAAAATAAAACAAAAAAATACAGAGAGATCCAATGTAGCCTGTCCTGGGTTCCCTTCATGGTAAAATCTTATGTAGCTGTAGTGAAGTAACATGGCCCAGAAGTTCACATTCATGCAATACACTGACTCTGCTAAAGTCTCACTTCTCTTACATATGCATATATATTCTATAGACTGTGGATTCATGACTTCTACTAGTCAACACGTATGTCCCCAAGGATCCCTTGTGCTATCCTTTCCAAACGCCTACTGACAAACCCTATGGGTAGTGTCCATGGATAGCGTTCTCCACCTCTACAATTTTATCACTTCAAATATCTTATGTAAGTGGAGTCTTATAATACGCAACCTTTGAGACTGGCTGTTAACTCAACTGAAATTCACCCAACTCATTGCATGTATCAACTATGTCTTCCTCCTCATTGCTGAGTAGTGTCCCGTGACAGATATACCACAGTTGCTAAGTCAATGTTAGAGGGACAAGGGAGATGGATTTGAGGGGCAAGAGGAGGTAAGAACAGTTGCTATGAACACGGCATGTGTCTTCTAGGACCATTTTCTTGGATTAGTGTCTAAAGTTATACTTGCTACATTCATTTTTTAGTTGTAGAAGAAACTAGAAAATGGCTTTTCAGAATTCTGTGAACTTTCATTCCTCCCCACAATGTGTAAGTGACCCAACTTCTCTGCACCCCAACATCATTTGATGGTCTCACTAATTTTTTATGTTAGCCTTTCTGGTAGATTGCTGTGATATTACACCCCATTGTAGTTTTTATATTGTCTTGTTTTGAAGCAAGGTCTCACTATGAAGCCTTGGTGTAACATGAGGGCCTGCTAGTTGGGGTTTCTGTTCTGCCCAGTTCCCACAGCTGATAAGCCCCAAAGAAAATCACACAGAGAGTTTACATTAGATATAAACTGATTGGCCCATTAGCTCAGGCTTCTTATTAGCTCTTATAACTTATAATTAGCCCATTATTCTAGTATATGTTAGCCACATGGCTCAATACCATTTTCAGCAGGGCACATCCTGCTTTTTCGGTGTCTGGGCAGGACTCCAGAAAGAGCTTCCTTCTTCCCAGAATACTCCCGTTCTCATTGCCCCACCTCTACTTCCTGTCTGGTTTTCCCGCCTATACTTCCTGCCTGGCTATCAGCCAATCAGCGTTTATTTAAAATAATTGACAGAATATAGATGGTTGTCCCGCACCACCTTGGTTAGCCTGGAATTAGCTATGTAGACCAGGCTGGCCTCAAATGGAGAGAGCTACCTGTCTCAGCCTCCCAAGTACTGGGATTAAAGGCATGCACCATGAACACCTGACTCCCATTGCGATTTTAACTCATGTCTTTAACATGACCAATCATGTTGAATATCTTTTCATGCTTATTGACCCTCTGTATGTCCTCTTCAGTGTGTGTACCCCTGGCTCTCTTTCTACTGGATTATTGAGCTTTAAGACTTGCTATGCATTCTGGGTAAATTTCATCAAACATGGGATTTGCCACTCTTTCTCCAATCTGTAGATTTATCTCTTAATATGAGCTTTCACAGAACTGAAGTTTTAAATTATGATGAAGGTATTTATGTTTTCTTCATGTATCATGTTTTGGTGCCTAGTCTAAGAACAATAACCTTGTCCTGAAGCTTGATGATTTTCTGGGTTTTTTTTCTAAAAGCTTTATTATTTTGTATTTAAGTCTATGATTCATTCCTAGTGAATTTTTCTACATTTTTGAGCTTAGGTTAAGGTTTATTTGTTTGTTTTTTATTTACCAAGGTCAAATTACTCCAGAAACATTTATTGAGGAGTTCATTTCCCATGGTCAAGATTGTGTTGGCTCTTTCTTTGGTCAACAATTAATTGAACATATTTCTTGGATCCTTTCTGGCTTCTCTATTCCATTCAGTTTCTCTCTGTCTGTCTCTTACCAATAGAACCATGCCCCAACTACTGTAGCTCTGCATACAGTATAATGATTCCTTCCACTCAATATCTTCATGGCTGTTCTAAACCCTTCCTAACGACTTTTAACAATAAGCTTGTGTATATTAAAAGAAACTTGCTAAAATTTTGGTGGAAATGCTAAATCTATAAGTCAACTTGGGAAACTTGAAGTATTTATTACTTAGAATATTCTAATCCACACACAATATTTCTTCCTAAGTATTTAGGTCCTCTGTGACTTTTTTCCATTGCCAGTTTATAACTTTCAGTATAAAGATGTATATGTTTCACTAGAGATGTAAGTACTTGGCTTTATTTCAGCAATTATAAAATATTTTGCATCTAAAATTTTGGTTTCTACTTATTATGTAGGTGTGCACAATTCTCAAGTTGTATTAAAAAACAGAGGAAGGCAATTGTTATTGCTTGCTTCTCTTTGCATTGTGAATTCTTCAAAGGTGTTAATGCCTTGTCATTAACAGTCTCTGTTCCGAACTTTCCAGGCTGTGAGCTCTTAGTAACATCCTGTAAATTTGTATAGTGTTGAGGTAGGCCTATAATTTATCTTGGCTTGGGGAGCAGGCAGCTTAAAGTAAAGCAGGATTGATGGACAGGGATGCACAGGGATTGAACCCAAAGATGCTAGTTTAAAAATGGCCACACCCGGTCATGTGGTTCTCCATAGACATTCTCCCTTCACATTTGGTCTTGCTGTATGCTACAACATGGGTGTACCTTGGGGGCTCTATGCTAAATAAGCCAGTTATGGAAGGGTAAATACTGTATTGCTGTTTTATATCGGGCACCTAAACAGCTCTAACCAGTGGTGGCCATAAGAACAGTCTGATGAGGGCTTCTCCAAAATGCAGAGCCTGCTCCCGGTTGCCTGAGCATCCATCAGCAAGGGCCACACTAATCCCAACCAGACGTCTTCATTCCACAAAGCACAGCTTAAGGAATATCCCTGTGGCTCACTGTCCATGCGCCAAGTGCTGCTCTAAGTATGGAGTGCTTGGTATTTCTCTACAGGAACTAACCTGGCACCTAGATAGAGGTTATTGTCATGGTGATTGGCTTCAGAGTATAAGGAGAACTGTGGGGCAAGGGAAGAGCTTCTGCAGAGGAACTGCCTGAGCTGCCATCTGCACAACAGAATGGAATCAGATCCCTGAAGGGGCGCTAAATGGGTAGAGGGAACAGCCAGGATGAAGCCTCTAGGCAGGACATGCTTGGGAGAGTCCAGAAATGCTCCAAAACTGGTATGCCTAGGGAGAGCAGGGCAGGGCAGACCTTCGGGCCTTGTGAGTCTGAATTGTGTCCGCTGCATGAGGGAAGCCGTGAGTGCACAGCAGAGAGGATGTGGTCGGGTGGCTGGTTACAGAGCCACTGTCAGGAGTAGCTCAGAGACCAGGGTAGCAAGCTGCAGATGAGGAGAGCACTCGCAGGCTGGCAGGATGCAGCGCCTCTGCAGAAGTACACTTGTGTCTTCCCAGGCATGCTGTCAAATCATCCTCGTGTCTCTGCTCAGAAACTACTTCTTCAGCCACTGGGAGAGTGTCACTTTTTCCCTCCCAGCTCTGAATCGAGGTTGTGTGTCACTCAGCGAGTTTCTGATTTATGGCCTTTCTTCTAGCGCATTCAGCAAGGTGCCAGACTTAAAGAGGCAAGGAGGGGAAAGGAGTCCAGCAATGGCATGCCTTCTACCTACCCGTGACACATCAAAGACCCCTCCCCACTCTGATCGCAGTTCAGTGGCTACTCAGTTCCTGCTCTGCGCTCCAGACCTGCCTCTGCTCTGCCTCAGAGCCCAGTGGTTGGCAGAGTTCAGCTCATGTCCTGCCCCTACTTTTTCAAGCTGTCTGTGTCTCAGTTTCCTTATCCATGGGAAAAGATTGTCCTGGGTACTTCTCTGCTGCTCTAATAGAGAATCACTGTATTTGTCAGGGTTCCCTGGAGAAATAGAACCAATGGAATGAACATATCTTAGAATGAGAGCTTATTAGATTGGCTTACACGGTATGAGCTGGTAGTCTAGCCATGCTTTCTGTATGCTGGAGAGACTGACAACATGAAAGGTACTCAGTCTATGGGGCTGGATGCCTTGGTCATCTCAATCTGGCCCCAAAGGTCTAGAGGATTCATGGAGAGCTGTTGGTCTTCAAGTCTGTGCTGTAAAGCTGAAGAAGCTAGACTGTAGTGTCCGCGGAGGATGGAGACTGTAGTGTCCAGAGGATGGAGACTGTAGTGTCCGTGTAGAATGGAGACTGTAGTGACCGTGGAGGATGGAGACTGTAGTGTCCATGGAGAATGGAGACTGTAGTGACCGCGGAGGATGGAGACTGTAGTGTCTGCGGAGGATGGAGACTATTGTGTCCACGGAGGATGGAAGTACTAGCAACAGGGTAGCCAGGATCAAAGGCTGATAAGAAAACAGCCCTTCAATTCTCTATCCGGGCCACTGCTGCAGGAAGGTGCTGCCCATTCTGGGGGCAGATCTCTCCCCCTCTCAGCTAATCCTGCTTGGAAACAACCCTCCCAGAACCTTATAGGGTCATGGTTCTTAGTTGGTGTTGATTCCAGATACAGTCAAGTTGACAACCAAGATTAAGCACCACTCACAGACTGGGGAATTTGTAAAGCAAAGGGATTTATTTGGTGATAGTTCTAGAACATGGTCTGACGTTCTGCCTTTGGGCTGTGTTGTACATGGCAGAGGGCGATGGTCATGTGGGATGGGGGACAAGAGAGAGTCGAATGTAATGAGTCCACTCCCAAGACAAGGACATCAATCCATTCACGTGGGCCTAACCACCCCGTACCAGGTCCTCATGCCTCAACATTGATGCACTGGTGGGGGGGGCGGGGTAAGTCCCTAATGCAGGAGGAGCTCCAGGGACCTCATTCAAACCATATCAGGGATTGTTGAGAGAAATAGATTACGTAGTCCATGTGGCGTAGACACAATAGGAAGAAGCCCTGGGTGGAATTGCTGCCTTTGATTTTCTGTCATAAATCCACTTCCGTAGTTTATGTAGGACTGTAGCTAATTTTACCTTCTCATCCTCCCACCACCTATCTCTGACAAGGGCTTTTAAAAAGTAATTATTAGTAGTATAATAATAGCTTAATTATTAGTAATATAATAATAGTTAGTAGTTATCTGTGAGAAATGTACATTCCTCACACCATTCAATCTCCCTATTATATCTCTGCTGTCTTCAACAACCCAGTACATATCTTCTCATTGTCCAGGAGCCTAAATCTCAGAAACGAACAGAAGCATGTGTGGTCACCCAGCTAATGGGTGGCTGTGTCTAAGGTTTGTAACTTTAAGCAGGACCTCTATCTTCCCAAAACTCCAGTTTCTTTATCTAAACTCTACAACTTTGCCATTTGCACTAAGTAATTTCATACTAAGGGATAAAAGATAAGACTGAGGAAATGCTGCATTAAATGACAACAGAGATGACCACAGCTTTAGAAGCTCTGGGACACAACTAAGAGACCAAATATAAGAATCTAGCATAAAAAGAGCCAGTAAATGAATAAGACATTGACCTTCCAGGCAAGATGTGCCCAGTGATGCTACAGATGTTATGGGGTAACTAACCACTTTTTAATTAGATTTGAGGCCCACTCATCGTAAGAGAATTCAGGTCTGGTACTATAAATCTGGTTACAAGCCATGGCTAGGGAGATCTTAGGCCATAGAAGGAAACCAACTACTGTTGCTTTTGCTTATTGTACTTACTATACAAAAAAAACCTTTATTGTAAAACTGCATTATAAATATTTATGTTTATATCCATAGATTAGTACTCAACTGTTGCATGAGGAAGCACATGGGCTGCGTCCTTCCGCCTGGCTCCCAGCTGCCAAAATAATTACACAGAAACTGTATTTATTTAAACACTGCCTGGCCCATAAGCTCTAGCCTCTTCTTGGCTAACTCTCACATATTTGTTTAACCCATTTTTAATAATCTGTATGTCACCACGAGTATGTGGCTTACCGGCATGAGTCTAACCAGTGTCCATCTTGGGCCGGAGAAGCACAGCGTCTGTCACACTGCCTTCTCTCTCCCAGCATTCTGTTTTATCTACTACGCCCACCTAAGGGCTGCCCTATCAAAAGACCAATGCCTATCAAAAGGCAGTCTCTTTATTTAACCAATGAAAGCAACAGAAATACAGAAGGACCTCCTACACCACTCAACCTCAGTCAGAGAAGCAACAGAAATACAGAAGGACCTCCTACACCACTCAACCTCAGTCAGAGAAGCTTCTTATTGTAGTGACCAGAGGTTAATAGAGAGGCTCAAAATGGTTGAAGTGGTGAAAATAAGTGATCATTGAGTGCTCAGCCCTAAACAGAATACCTGATATTTACCAACACACACACACACACACACACACACACACACACACACCAAGCATTGGGAGTCACTCACATTTGACACAGTCAACTAGCAAACCCCTGTTACAAATAGTGCAGGAAACCGACAAGAAGCATAATTCAACTAACCAGGAAAGCAACCAACAGAATCACAAGAATCAGTGAGTCTCTCTGAATAATATCTTTATGGATAAATTAAAAGATGTTCACCATCTGATTGGAAAAGACAAGGTCTGGGACTGGGACTCAACATTAGAATACTTGCCTAGTGTTCATGAGACCTTCAGTTCAATCTCCAGTACCTGCCAGGACAAAATCACCACCACCAAAAAACCCAAGTTCCAACTACCTATTGAATATAAGAAATTACTATACTTCACTGGTAGGCACATACACACTCACACACACACACACCTACTGACAGAGAGTTTATCAAGCAAATAGAATCCCTAACACCTTCTAAGAGATACTTTAAGACATATTGGTCAAATGAGGTAGAATAAGGTAAAAATTATAATAATAATAATGTAGAACAGTAATAATAGTGGAAATTTTAACAATATTAGTGGATATTATAATATTTTATATAACACATCATAATTATATTACATTTATATTTATATTATATTATACATATTATATAATATATACACATATATAACATGTAACATTATATAATGTATTAGTAGTGTGTATAATATTACATAACATATTATATATACTATTATATAATGATAGTAATGGATATTACAATGGTGGGTATTATATATGTAACGGATATTTTATACCTATATTTATTTTATTTATATATATTTATATATATTATGTATAACAGGGATATTTTATATAAATTATATAATATACACATACACATAATAGTGAAAACAATCCATCCACAAAAATGTAATAATTGAAACTATATATCCTCCGAGCAATAGGGCCCCAATTTCATAAAACAAACACTGCTGACAGGTATTTCTGGGTACAATAATAGTGGGTGATGTCAACAACTCATTCTAATCAATGGCTAGATCATCCACGCAGAAACTAAAACCAGTCTCATCATGGGAACGTCAGAGTTAGAGCAGACTGCAAGCCAAGTGCATTCAGCAGAGGTCTTTCTCCAGACTGCTTCACCGAGAGGCTGTGGAGGGCACGTTCTTCTCAGTAGGACCCGAGGCTTTCTCTAAAACAGGTCTCAGCGTAGGCCCTGAAGAAAATCTTAACAAATACAAATCCATCGAAATAATGTCCTGGATCTTCTCAGATGACAGTAGACTAAAACTAGAACTAAGTATCAAAGAAATTTGTTCATGCCATACTTCAGGTGCATTGAAATCCACAGCGTTGCTAATCCTAACCTCACCTCCAATAATGGAACAAGCTCCATTTACCAAATGCCCCTTTGCCTCAAGCCGGTGGGGGTCAGGACGTCACAGCTCTACAGTGAGACACATGAAGCTGATGCTTTGGGAAGACAATAAACTCTTCCGGGGGCTGGAGAGATGGCTCAGTGGTTAAGAGCAGTGCCTGCTCTTCCAAAGGTCCTGAGTTCAATTCCCGGCAACCACATGGTGGCTCACAACCATCTGTAATGAGGTCTGGTGCCCTCTTCTGGCCTGGAGACATACACAGAGACAGAATATTGTATACATAATAAATAAATAAATAAATAAATAAATAAATAAATAAATAAATAAATAAATAAACTCATACACACAGACAGAATATTGTATACATAATAAATAAATAAATAAATAGATAGATAAATAAATAAATAAACTCTTCTGGAAGGCTGGTCCAGGACCGCAGGTTCAGAGTTGGTTCTGTCAATGCCAAAGCCCCAGCAGATGACTATAACCCACATCCCTAGTGGACCTTCCTGGTCCCAGCATTCTTCTATTCAGTGGTTCCTCTCCCCTGGAGGATCCTGTTTTCTTGTAGATGTCCTCCCAAGAACAATGCCCTAGCGTGTTCATTTTCGAGAGTTATAGCTGTCTTACTGTTTCCCTATTGCCCAGGTTCAGATGGGGTTCTCCAGAGAAACATGAAGCCGGTGATATAACTCAACCCAGGACTGCACGCCTGAGAACCGAGAAGGCTGAGGGTAGAAATCCCAGCCTGAGGCAGAGGATGAAGGAAGATGTCTAGCTCCAGCTGCGAGGTAGGAAGGGCACAAACCCAGATTCCTTCTCCTGCTTTCTGTTCCATTCAGGCTCTCGAGAGAATAGCTGAAGCCCACCCACACTGTGGGGGTGCAATCTGCTCTACGTGGTCTACTGACCCAGATGTCAATTTCACCCCCAAACGCTTTTTGCATATACACCCAGAAACACCATCGACTCAGAGAGTCTCATGAGCCAGTCAGCTGACCACCACAGGGCTCTGTAGAGAAGCTGAGGGTCACAGGCCCCTTGCTAGGGGTTGAGATAAAGTTGCCCCAGATTTCTGGACTTGCTGATCCCTGGCAGATCAGGATTCGCATCATGTGTGCCTGTCTCCAAAGCATCCTCCTGGTAACTGTATCTTCCAAAGTTGGAGGTGTGGTGGAGCCTTTGCCAGGATGGCATGCTCCGTACAGGCATGATATAGCTGTCATAGAGACGGACACTTCCCAGCTCCCCATAGGCTCTGTCCATCTCAGGCACTAAACCTCCCTCCCATACAGCTGGACTCTTCTCCCTCTTCTTCTCTCTCTTCCATATGATGCTATGTGCCCTGTTGGCAACAGCGTTTCCCCCCCTTTGTACTGGGGAGCCCATGGCAGGCAAGCACCACACCCCTGAGTTGCATCCAGAGCCTTAAACACTTTATTTTGAGACAGTTTCTCACTAATTTGGCAAGGCTGGCCTTGAATTGAACTCTGTAACCCAGTGAGGTCTTGAACTTTCAATCCTCCTGCCTCAGCCTCTGAAATAGCTCTGATTACCAACCTGGAGGCAACAGCGCTTTTCAGTGTTCTGTCCCACAAATCTTCCTGCTCATGTCAAAATAAACCCTGACAAAAGGAGGTATGGCTCAAAAGCCCTCCCCTGGGTCTTTCTTCTGCCTGACCCTGCGCTATTCTCCACAACACGCCGCAGGGATTAGTTTCCCAAAATTCCCACCAAAGAATGCCCGGCCAGTGAACTCGGCAGGGTGTGGCAATGTAGGACAGAGCAGCCCAGAACCTCTAGCGCTTTGCAGTGTCTGTTTTATATTTAGAAGTCATACAATGACGTGCCTCCCATTCCATGATGTAGACGAGTTCACTTAAACTTTCTGAAAACTTTCCTACTGTTTGTCACTGAGTAAGATTCACATTTTAGCACATCAGACGGCACGCTGCCTGCCGCTGTATCTACTCCACCCAGCATAGACTCCTGAAGAGAAGCGGTACCCAGTTATAGGAACTGCAGTGGGTGTTCATCTGTATTCCTTCATCTAGTCAGTGCACTATGGGCCAACCTGACATGTGGAGAGCACAGAAGTTAGGCCTGCCAGTTTTGTTTTGTTTTTTTAATCAGGAGCACTTGAATTCAGGTCCCTGTTTACTCCCTTTCTGTGTGACTTCAGGCAAATGGCTTACCCTCCCCGAGTTTCAGTTGCATTATCTATAGCGAAAGGAATAGCTATCTCACTGGGCCTCCGTGAGCATTAAAGGAAACCATCCTTGTAAAGGTAAAGTACTTAGTGTGACTTGGATCTGCAATGTTTGCCATAGGTTCATGTGCTTGAGCCTGGCCTCCAGCAGGAGGTGCTGCTTGGGGATGTTGTGCAGCCTCCGGGACATGGGACCTAGATAGCAAGAGTGGCGTCCTGGCCTGGAAGCTGCCACCAGCTTTCTGAGCTCTCCTCGGTGCCTGCTCCACCGAGATGTCAGGCCTCCAGTGTATACGCTCACCACCATGGCTCTAGCATGCCTTCTCCACCGTGAAGGGTGAAACTGAGGAAAGATGGCTCTAGAAGACCCTACAGCCAGCGGCTTCTGTCAGGCATTCCTCACAAGGACGAGAGAAGGGCTTCACATGGAACCCTCAGTGCAGCGCCCCTGATGAGGAGAAACTGTGTTTACTCTGAAGGAACAAGAGAGCCCTTGCCCACTGTCCTTCATATACAAATCGTTAACAGGGGTGTCAGTTAAAAGCAGGAAGTGGGAAATCACAAACAACAATAAGAATGTTAACTGTTTTCATGTGAAATGGCCAGTGCACAGTCACTTGCCTGGCCTTTGATGGAGAGTCAAGACTGCAGCCTGGTGTCCTATTCTTTGGACTGGAACTTCATCTCCTGCCCTCCATGAATCAAGTGTTTGATGATTAAGGTGTATACCATGGCTATGATTCCAAAAGTAGAGCAGAGGTTTGTGGGCATATATGAAACTAGAATTATTTGCTTTATAAATTCAAAGTCTTTCCCTGCTCTGTATACACCTCTTGCCCCAACCCAGGGCAGTAGCTCTTTTCTGTTATCTCATTGATGTGTCTTTCTTGGGCCTTTCTCACAACATAGCTTTTTGTTTGTTTGGTTCGTTGGTTTTGTTTTTCGAGACAGGGTTTCACTGTGTAGCCCTGGATGGCCTGGAACTCATTTTGTAAACCAGGTTGGTTTTGAACTCACAGAGATCTGCTTGCCTCTGCCTCCCTTTGCACATTCATGATTTTGCAGGCATAGAGTGGGACTGGGTAAATGTGATGGCAGTTACCCCTGACCCAGAGTATATTTGTTTGGGAAGAGCTGCAGTTTGTACTCCAAGGCATGAAGACAAATAAAGATTCTCAGGTAGTTCTCATAAGCATTTAAAAGGTACAGCCAACTGACCGTGATTAAAAAAAAAAAAAAAGCCCACGAGTGCTGAAGAGATGGCTCAGGGGTTAAGACTGCTTGCTCTTGTTACAACAGAGCCAAACTCTGTTTTAAGCACTCACTGCAAGCTGCTCCCAACAGACCTGGGGCACTGTTGCCCTCTACTGGCCTCCAACGGCACTGCATGCTTGTGCTTACACAGACACGCAGGCATACACACAATTAAAAATCAAAATAAATCTTTAGAAAAAAACCCAGCCCATTCTCATTTGTTACTTTCCTCATAACTGTGACAAAATATCTGACAGGAGCAACTTAAAAGATTTATTTTGGTTTTTGGTTTGAGAGGTACTGCCTGTCATGGAGAGGGAGGCAAAAAGAGTTCAAAGCACAGAGAACATAAGGCTGGGCCTACTCAGTATAACAGCAGAATCAAAGAAAACTAGACCAGAACCAGGGGAAGGTATCGCCTTCAGGGACCACCCATGCTGATTTACTTCCACCCTAAAGACCCCATGTCCCAGAGGGCACATGGCCTCCCAAAGCAGCGTCACCAACTGGGAACCATGTATCCATCCAAACACAGGAGCCTTGAAAGGGACAGGTTACATTCAACCACCAAATGCCTGCCTTCGTCTCCTTACACCCAAAAGGACTAATGTTGACATCAAGTCATTGGACTCCTTAAGGTTCTATGCTGGAATATCCAGGCCAGAGAGGGCTAGTTTGGGGGCTCCCACTCAAATCTATCTCCTTTATCTTCCCAGCCCCACTTTCCCTACTAAGAATCCCAGAAAGAACGGAGGGAATACCATCTGGCTCACTCTAGACACTGGGCTTATAGCTTCCCTTGATAAGAAACAGAGAAGCCCTGCCCTGCAGACAGGTGCACTGGGGGGCTATGGGTAGAACACCTGAAAGTGTTTGATGTCCTAAGCATAGGGTAGACAGAGCGAGGGCCGGTGAATTTATAAATGGCCACAGGGTCAAGATTTCAGGCTCTGTGGGTGCTGTGGTTTAAATGTGGTTTGAATGCATCCTAAGTTCATGTTCTGGGAGCTTGTTCTCCTGTGGGATGATACTGAGAGATGGCAGCTCCTGAAGAAGAGATAGAATCTACTGGAAGGTCCTAAAAGCACCTGCCCTCTGATGACGGCATTAATGTGCATGTGGTGGCCTGTTCTACATCATCCTTATCATGTGACCTTTTCCACATGTGTCTCTGCCACCACATTCTGACACAGCCAGCAGGCTGTCTTCAGAGGCCAAGCAGCCAGGGCCATCAACCACGGACTTCCAGCCTCCAACACTGAACTAAGCTAGGCAAACCTCTCCTCTGTGTATGGCCCGTCACCACATATTCTGTAGGACTCAGAGAGCAGTCTCTGGTGACTAGACAACTGTGGTCACAGTCGTCTGAGGGCCGTGAGAACAAGCATGTGAGGCTGCATTCCCACAGAACATCACCGTGGACCCTAAAATCTGAATCCTGTGTATCTTCCATATGCTGGTCTTCCTTACATTCTTCACAACAGCTGAAAGAAGAAAACACTTCTTAGCACCTGAGCTGAATGAGAAGTGGGGCATGACAGTAGTTCACATCCCCACGGCCAAGGACATGAACTCAGGCCATCCCATCCCATCGGTCCATGGACCTCTCACCTTGCATAGAGTAGAACCCTCAGGACACACTGCAGAGGCTAGTAGCCCCTCCATCCCAGCCTCAGGATGCCGGTGGATGTTCCTGCCGCACTGGGCACTCGTGGTGCTCCCTACCAGGCTAATTAGGGGATGTGGTTATGGGGAGCGTTGTTTGCCTGGGATTCTGGACCTGGTGTCTTCTTGCCACCATTTCCTAGCTGCATTCTCTGACTTTACCTTTTTTTCAATATCCTCAGAATTGTAAGATGTGACAGCTTCATTTTCTATGACAAACAGAGCCATGGCTCATTAACTACCCAATTTTTAGAAAACTCACTTCAGGATCTGCTATGGGATTGTATTCTCCATTTAGCCCTCCCACAGGACTCCTCCAAAGAGGAATGATGGCCTTGGTGGTGCCCAGCGTCCGAGGCAACCCTGCTTTGATTCTGAGCTAATGCCAGGATGAGGAAGAGCACATTACTTTTCATTTCCTCTCAGTGGCTGGATTTAGGCTGTTGTCTTAAATGGTAGTTGATGTAGTTGCTGGATAATCTATTTTCCGTTTGCTCGCTTACAAGCAATTTCTAAGGCTCTTGTGGAAATCATTGTTAGTCATCCCTATATTTAGCCTTGAGCTGAATCAATCTGATGGCTTCCAAGCAGAGAGAGGAGAGAGAGAAAGAGGGGGCAATTTTGATATTTTGATAAAGGTGCCCTTTCCCGCAGTTTCCACTTAAAAAAAATAGCACGGTGCACTCCGGAGGTGGGGTGTGATCCGTGGTAACAGATGCAGTCAAAGGAAATTATGTAAAAACCACACTTATGCCTAAGTGACCATGCAATAAGGAGCCACTTCTCCCTCTGTTTGGCTCAAATTACCATGGGAACAGTTTGGCTCTTTGGAGAGGTGCTTGAGAGGAAAATGCATCTGGCAGACACTCCCTTCCACCCCAGCCCTGCTTGACCTGGGGGACAGAGCTTATCCACTCAGCCCTCCTGCAGCGTCGCTGGCAGCTCTGGAGACCGGTCTCCTGCTGCTAAAACTTGGGGTGCTATCAGGGCCTGTGATAGTTTATAGGGGAGCAAAACCACCTGCTACAAAACCCTCAGGTTACAGTTGCAGCCTGGAAGAGCCTGGGATGAAGGATGCAGTATGGTTCTAATCCTTCTTGTTCTTTGATGTATAATAATTCAAACCAAGTCCTGCCTGGCAAATTTGTTCAAAATGGACAAGTGCAAACATTCAGAACCCTTTCCCTGCCGTAGCCCCTGAATGCCTTGTCTCTTTCCCTTGATATGTCACCAGGCCAAGGACACTCAGAAAGCCATAGAAAATGGTAGAGCTGGAGAGCCAGTTTGTGCCCCTGGAATTCTCTTGTGCACGTGAAGTCCTTCCTTCCACTGTTCAGCTCTGTCCTAGGTGTCAGAGTCATGGTCTAGAAGCTAGCTGCATGCTGGATCTAGCTGGAGGAGGGTAGTTCGAGTTTGAATGCAGACTGTCTAGGGGTGGGAACTGGAATGGCATCATTCTAAAGGCTCCCAGAGGAGATTGAAGTACATGGAGGACAGCCATTGTATGATGATTGCCAGTTATGTTTAGAGCCTGTATCCTCTAACCACGGCCACTGTCCACCAGGCCACACTAGCCAATAGTGCCCACAGCCTGTACACAGGTGCCCATATTGAGCCTTCCTATTTTTGCACTCTCCTTTCTCTTGACAATTTAGCCCACAAAGCAGAAGATGTGTGTTTATTTTATTCGCCTGTCATAACACCTACCGAGTTGTAAGGACTCTGGCATTTTCCGCAACTACACATCGATAGCCCTTGCCCATTAAGAAATCCTCCCTTGGGACATGTTATCTTGGCCAGAGCTCGGTGTACTGCCCATAGAGTCCCAGTGTTAGCAGATTAGATTGGAACTGTGTCTCCTCCACCCAGCTTGGAAAGATTCACCTCCGCACAAGCTAACTGGCTGGGGCTCTGCTTTCTCTAGAGCCCTTGGTTGGGTCTATGAGAGCCATTGATTGTCCTTGGTCTGCTCATCGGGATGCCTTTGAGGGAACCGTATCTGTGCACACCTCCCTACTAAATTCACATCGCCAAGGCGCCCCTGCCCTCAACTGTTATATCCCTACTGGGCTAACTATTGTGTCCTTTCCACCAGGTGTTCTCCCCGTAACAGGGTTTCCATCCCCTGTTAGCCACTGGAACCACTGGGAAAGCTTTGAAACATTCCCTTTCCTCCACAGAACAACATTATGTTTCCCTCAGTCTCTGGGCACTGATTCAGGTCTCCAGGACTACCAATGCTTCCTGGGTGACTCTATTGAGTCAAAACCCACTGTGTTGGGGAAGCACAAATATGGTTACATTTAACTGCCCTTCAGATGAACGTATCAGGCAGCCACAGCAGTGAGAGTAGCCAGCAAGCTAGCATCCCTAAGTCTTGCTGGTTTGTAAATAATGGCAGTGAGAGCACTGGCTTAGCTCGACCATGTGGCCACAGCTATTCTAAGCTGCATGGGTATCAGCTCAGTTAACTGTCACAATCTTAGATGAGATAATATTGGCCAATGCTGATTTTGCTTTGGGGATGCTCCAGGTCTGTGCTAAGTCCTTTAACCACATCAGTTTATTTATAGCTAAGGCACACTGAAATTCAGCAAGGCCAAGTAATTTTTCTGAGGTCAGGGGTTGTGATGTGAAGTTGGGAGGAGACATAGACCTGGGTAGCCTGGCTTTAGAACCCGACAGCCTATAAAGCCTGAATGGATCTGTGTAGAGAGATCTAGCAGAGGAGGTCCTCGGGCCGATGTGAGATTGATGGACACCTGATGCGCGATTCGTTTCATCCGAGGAGAAGCATGACTTGGGTCAGAGCCTCTGGTCCCTGTGATAGGTGAGCCCAGAAAGGGGAACCTTCTGCAGAAGCAATTCTGCTACAGGAATAGATACAGGGTAAGCATTTATTGTGTGGTATGTGCTTCCCTTTCCTGATTTCTGAGGTGAACATGCATACCCCATAACCTATGAGAACTCTTCAAGGGGGAAAATGATCAGATTTCCATTTTCCTCGTCACTCACTCATTGAGCATTCAGAGATAAAGAAGGGTCACTTTGTTAGCATGGGCTCTTCCTTGCCTTTTGGGTGAGGTGACTGCCTGGATGGTTCCAGTTGTTGCCTGAGGGGAAGACTCAGGACGGCAACTGTTGACAAGGCATCAACACTGCAGCTATGCATCCCTTTCTCCTCCTTCCAACCACCCATCCCCATTCTATTGGCAACGTCCCTGTCTTTTACCTCCCTGGGCCCTCTGGCTCAGCTGCGTGGTCCTACCTGTGTCCCAGTGTGTGTGTGTGTGTGTGTGTGTGTGTGTGTGTGTGTGTGTGTGTGTGTGTGTGTGTGTGTGTGTGTGTGTGTGTGTGTGTGTGTGTGTGTGTGTGTGTGTGTGTGTGTGTGTGTGTGTGTGTGTGTGTGTGTGTGTGTGTGTGTGTGTGTG